>JARHVA010011313.1:0-37500 GCA_037957365.1 Torreya grandis | reverse complement strand
ACATCTCATGGGTACAACTAGGAAAATGAGATAGGGTTCATGGTTTTAGAATTGATCATGGTGATGTTGATATGATGTCTTCAAAGGTTGAGTTAAAGGTAGTATAAGGTTGGGGTTATATAATAAGCCTAGTCATGGTCTACATAAATATTCTCCCACTCTTTGTTAGTCTTACTTCAACTCAATGGTAGAGGTAAGTCCCGTAAATAAGAGTCATTTAGTGGTAGTATAAGTGGATTTAATTAAGTGCTTGTAAGTGAAGGTAGTGGTAGTAGAGTAATTACAAGTAAAGATAGTGATGATTTTGTGATGTTTGTGGTTATGGACACTTTAGTGACATGAAATATCCATGAATTTTTGTAATTTTTAATGTGGAATCTAATATGAGCATGGATGTGATAGCTAATGTGGGTCCTGATGTGGTTAATTTAGCTAATATGGAGGAAGTTAAGCCCTTGTTTTTCTATGTTTTTTCATAAATGCAAGTTATTTTTAGATTTTAACTAGATTGATCTATTTTTTTTAGTTAAGATAGTTATGTTAACCTTATTTCACCTTAATTTATTCTATTTGTTTTTGGTCTTGCACTTTAGGTTGTGGTATCATGGAGTTATCTACAATACATAAATATGTTTTTTGTAAATAAAAAATTGATATACTTGAAGGGTTAGGGACACATCAACCCTTATATATCTAAAAACCAATATTAAAAGAAAATATTTTGTAGTCTCCTTAATTTTATATGGAAAATAAAGATATTTCTTTACCTATGTTGCTTGAAACATTCTCAATGTATATTTGAATAAGAGGTAGGTACTATTGCAATAAAATAATATTTTTACTAAATAGGAAATTTATATGAGTTCCATAAAGTAATAAGGTATAAATTATATAGTTATTAATTATAATATTGTATATTTTATGGAGATATCCTTATTTAAAATAGTAATACTAATAATTGAAATATACAGAACAATAACTTCTTCAAAATTGTTATAGACCATCTTTTTTGGTTAACTAAGTTAGCCTATTTTTTAAATAAAAATAGAAACATAAATAAAATAGAAGTTGTTTCCTATAGATGCAAATGTTATCTTCATCTTAGGATCTTTACATGTTAAAAAAAAAAGAGTAGGCCTAGAAATTCATTCAAAATAAACTACTTATTAAAAAACCAACAAATAAAAAACATTATTACATGTGTTAATTATTTGAATATAGGTATATTTACACACATTTTTTGCATACTAAGACTATACGGGATTGGAAATAATTTACCTAGAGAAAATTAAATATGAAAAATAGGTATGTTCCAAAGTTCTATTAAGCAAAGTAATATATCAGTAATAAATAATATAACCAAAATTTTTTTAGATTAAATACCTAGTTGTATGTGTGTGTGTGTGTGTGTGTGTGTGTACGAGCGCACATGCACATGCGTGTGTGTGTGTGTGTGTGTGTGTGTGCGTGTGTGTGTGTGTGTGTGTGTGTGTGTGTGTGTGTGTGTGTGTGTGTGTGTGTGTGTGTGTGTGTGTGTGTGTGTGTGTGTGTGTGTGTGTGTGTGTGTGTGTGTGTGTGTGTGTGTGTGTGTGTGTGAGAGAGAGAGAGAGAGAGGTGAAGATGATATCAACATCTATATGAATTGAATTCCCTTTTCGTTATGATTCTATTTTCCTTTTTGAAATAGGCAAAAGTATTTATCCAAAAATGGTGGTTTGTAATAATTTTCAAGAATCTATTTTTTGTGGATGTAAGCATAGATTTTGAAGTTTATATGGAGAATGAGAGTATCTAGGGTTTGAAGTTTTTTCAAGGTACACAAATTATGTAAGAGATTGAGCCACAAGAAGATCTAGATTGAGTGGAAAAACATAAGATGAATCATCTAGGGGGGATATCCCCCCCCCAATAGACCATCCTTTAGATAGATGTGAATGGAGTAAAACCATTAGTTTCTAAGATAGAGATCAATGCCTTGATGAGGGTGACTAGAAATAAAAAGATTAGAGGGCTGACAAATAAACCAAAAATAACATGCATGCATCACATAAAATAAAATATAATCACCTTCTTATATCCAATAAAAATAAAGAAGAGCATATTATATTTTCATGATAGGAGCTTGATCTATAAATTCATGTGAGATCAACTAATGTTGGAAGATTTACATGCATGGACTAGAAGGAATTGGAAGATGAATAAAGAGTATAAACTGAAGAACTATACCATAGGGAATTTCATTAGAATATTCACAAATGAATCAAATCAAGACAAAGTTTTTGAAGAAGGGTTGTACTTTGTAAATTTAGGCCTCTTTTAGAAATACTAGCATACTAATTTCAAACTGACAAATTAATTCTCAATGACAGCCTAGTCTAGATTTGATTGTATTCCCTCCTATAAGAATTTTATTCTAGGTATTTTTTTAAAACTATTTCTTATATGATAGGTAGGCATGTATACATATCTAAACCATACCATGAAAAATAACTATCCATTTATGATATAATGTATGTTGAGTTAGATATCATAAGGTCCCTTCCCAATAATTTGATAACCCCAATCTGGGTTTGACTGTATTCCCTTCTATAAGAATTTTGTTCCAGGTATTTTTTTCTAAACTATTTCTTGTATGATAGGTAGGCTTGTCAATATATATAAATCATGCCATGACAAATAACTATCCAATTATTCTAGAATATGTGTCAAGTTAGATATCATAAGGCCCCTTCCCGAGAATATCACTCTCAAATCAAGAGATATGGAATGGATCCATGATCTAGATTATGAGAGTACCATTTTCCACTGTAGAGGATGTAATGAATATGGACACTTAATCCTAAAATGTCCAACATTAAAAAATTTTAATGTTATAGAGAAAACACCTAAAATAATGGATAAATATTTGAAGAGTTTAATCAAACCAAAAATAAAACACACTATCAAGAATAAGAACAAAATGATCAAGAAATATGTTCTAAAAGACAACAAAATAGCCATAATGGAGGAGTGGACCTTGATGGAAGGAATATATTCCATCCTTAAAATGCAGGGATTAGTAAATCAAATGAGAATGGAGATATAAGATATAATGACATATTATGGTTTTAAAGAAGATATTGAAAACCTCCTAAAATACTCAAACATAGGAAAGAAAGGAAAATAAAAGAAAAATGATAAGAAAGAGAAGTAATCTAAAGGAAAAGGCTAGGTGAAAGGATAGTAGGTTTAGGAAAAATAGATAAGCATGGACAAGGAGATGAGACAAAGACAGGTAGTGGAGCTATGGAGGATAACCTAGGAATTGGGCAAACCCAAAATTTCAACCCTAAAGGAAACTTTAGAAAGAGGAGAGAGAGACCCAATAAGAAGAAAAATAGGCACGAAGAGGCAATGAAAGTGATAGGGGTAGGGACTCAAATACAAGTGGAAAATTTCTTAGTAAGCACTAAGAAGAGTGACTAATCATAATTAAAATCATATCTTAGAATATAAATGTCTATATGCCCCTTAAAAAATGAGGACATTGAAGCAACTTCCTAGTCAATAGAACCCAAAAATAGTGATGCTTCAAGAAACTAAATTATAAAACTTAGTTGGAGTTAGTGGTAGCCTATCAAGTATGTTTAAAATCAAAATGGTAGGGAGTAATGTCTTAGGAACAACGAGAGGAATGGCCATCCTATGAGAACCTAACTCAGTCAATATGGAGATCATCTTATCCTAAAACCAATACTTTTCTTGTAAAGTGGAGTGGCACATAACATGATTTAGTTATTTCTCAGTAATTTTTTATGGATCATAGAATAAAGATGAGAGAGAATAGGCATGGAAATAGATATAGGGAATAATCAAGACTAATGATGAAACCTTCTAGTTAATAGGGTTATTTCAAAACTAGATTCGACTCATTTGAAAAAGGGAGGAAATATGATAGAAAGAGACTTCAAAAAATTTCAAAACCTATTAGAGAGGATGGAACTCTGGGATCTAAAATTGAAATAAGTATGGTTCACCTAGAGAAATATAAGAATGGGGAGGGAGATTATCCTAGAGAGGCTTTAAAGATTTTTGGACTCAATAAATTGGATTGAACACAAGTATGTCTTTGAAATTGAGGTGTTAAAAACCATAGGCTCAAACGACTAGCTGATAGCCATTTAGTTATCACAAATTGAGAAACTAGTTAGATCTCCTTTCATGCTTGAAAAAATGTGGATGGAGCACCCAGACCTCAAAAAGTTCATTACACAATAATGGAATTACCAAATAATAGATTTTGGATAAAAATTTATGTATTTTCATAACTAAGAGACCTCAAATCAGCCCTAATGAAATGGAATCAACTCATTTTTAGAATAAATTTTTAGGCCAAACAAAATCTACTAAAAAAAAAGTGGAGAGATTCAAGAACTGAGAATGGAAGGACACAATTCCATATAATTGATAAAAGAGGAGGAGGATATGACAAGAAATCTTGAAGAATTATATAATAAATATGGAATATACAAGAAACAAAAATCCATGATTAGATGGTTAAGAGAAGGAGATTAAAACACATTTTTTCACCTTTCAATTAAAATTAGAACACAAAATAATTTTATATAGAAACTAGAAACTATGGAAGGTAACATCTTGGAAGATTCTAAGGAATCAAAGAGTACTTGGTTAGACACCAGGAAGGTTTGTTGATCAAGAAGGTGGGGAAAATAATAAGGAATAATAAGACTTCATGAAAAATATTTTGTATCGGGTTTGTCAACTAATAATAGAATCTTAATGGAGGATATATCCCTAGAAGAAGTCAAGAAGGTAGTTTTTGAGATGGTAGGGGACTAAGCCCTAGGCCCAGATGGATTTATAGCCTTATTTTTATAGTACTTATAAGATCTCTTACGATAATACGTTTGGTAAGTGGTTTAAGAATTAAAGGCATCTCAATGATGCTGAAAGAGTTTAACTCTACTTTTCTCTTTCTCATACCTAAAAAATCAAAGAGTAGAAGCTAGAGGACTTTCAACCGATCTCCCACTACAATACCATCTACAATATTATTTATAAGGTCCTTGTAAATCAACTCTAAAATATCCTTCCTAAACTAATCTCAGAGGAACAAGGGGGTTTTTTCAAAGGTAGACAAATATTAGATAGAATTGTCATAGCACACAAATTATAAATTATTTAAATGTAAGTAAATGGTAACGAATGATGATAAATTTGGGCATTGCCAAGGTGTATGATAAATTCAATTTTATATTCCTAGATAGGATACTCCAAAATTTCAGCTTTAGAGAGGATTAGATAAGATGGATCCAAAGTTGTTACCCTTCTTCCAAGTTATTGGTAATGATAAATGGATCCCTTAAAGGTTTATTATATTTTGATAAGGGCCTTAGGAAAGGGAATCCATTATCCCCTCCTTATCTTATTATCCTTATGGAGGAAGCCCTGGGTATATGGATAAGATCTCTAAAATCTTAAAATAAAATAAAATGGATTCAAGCATTAATAGGAGAAACATCTTACACCCACTTGCAATTCATGGACGATACAATGATCTTTGCCCTTCCAAAACTTTAAGAGATTAGATATATTATGGACCTTTTGATAAGCTATGAGAGAGTCTCAGGGCAATTCATTAATAAAATTAATTCATATATTTTTCATTAATGTCTCCCATAATCTTCAATCTTTCCTCTATAGAATCCCAGGCTTCAAAGAGCTACTTTTTTGATAACTACATAAGTTTCCCTCTATTCAAAGGAAAGTGAGATAATAATATTTATTTAAAAAGTCACTTTAAAGATGATGAGGAAATAAAGTAAATGGAAATGGAAGTATTGGACTCATGAAGGGAGGATAACCCTCATTAGGATAGTTTTAAATTCAACAACCAACTATTGGTTCTTTATTATAAAGTTACCTATGGGAACCCTAATTGAGATGAATATAATATTTAGAATATTTTTTTGGAAAGGTACATGGGAGAAAGCTAATATGCCTCTCTTAGCCTAGGAAAAGATATGTAAAACACTATCCTAGGGAGGGGCCATAATAAGGAACTTCAAAAATGTAAATTTAGCTCTCATTACAAAGCTTATTTTGAGGGGCGGGACAAGCTCTAAGGAATGATGGAGTGAATTACTTGAATAAAAATACTTTAATGAAAGGAATTTAGATATAATATTCATAACCCAATAAATTATAACTAGCTCTACCATTTGGAATAGCATGAAAGAAGCCAGAGAGATCATTCTAAAAGGCTTATTTCGATTGGTCAAAAATGGAGAAGATACAAAATTTTGGGAAGATATTTAGGTAACCCAAAAACCCTTGAAGATGGAACCAAGGTTTACATGTATCATATAATAAATCATCAGATAGAGGGGAAAAATTGAAATATTACTTTATTAAAATCACATAATTAGGACGTAAGATTTTTACTTGGAGAACATTCTAAAATGTGAATGGAACCCTAAACAAATCTCAAAAGGATATTAATGACACCCTTCAAGGTTTTAAGATTCCCTAGAGTCTAGATAGAGACACAGTAAATTGGAACATGAAATAAATAGGGGTGTACTTAGTTAAGGCTATCTATGTTGCTTAGATGGAATTCAATCAAGGGGACTCAATAAGTCCGGTTTGGACCAACATATGGAATTTGAAATCCTATCCAAAATTAAAATCCTTATTATGGTTGGATACACATGGGAATATCCTAAAAGGGGAAATTATATAAATCAAAGGGTTTTAAGTACTAACAAGATGTGTCATGTGCCTCAATCATGAAGAGAAATAGAACACCTCATGGTATATTATAAATTCACCTTGGGAATATGGAATAATTTTATAGATAAGTATAATTTAAATTGGACCCTAAGAGATAATATCCCAAATCATTTAAACATGGAAATGTAAAAAGTAACTAAATATTTTAAAGGATATCTAAGATATGGGCCCAAGCCTCTAACATGGAAAGTTTGGATTGAATGATTCATGAGAATGTTTGAAGATAGGGTAAATCACAAATTTAGAAGGAAAGTCTACCTTGAGATCTAGAAGCCAATATTAGCTATATTTTTCCAACAATCAGGTAACCTAAGAATAAGGAACTATACCTTGAGGAAACTAAAATTCTATAGAACTAGGGGGAGTTAGAAAAACTTATGACTCCATGTAACCAAGTAACAAATAAAGAAAAGAATTAATAAGGAATAAGGTGAAATTATTTCCCCTAGAATGGGGATGGCATAAAGTAAACTTTTATGGGGAGTCATAACACAACCTTGGATAGTCTAAAGCAGGGGATATTGTTAGAAAACACATGGGACAAGTTATGTCCTATAAGGAGGTTTTTGATGGATTCAATACAAATAATATCATAGAATCATATGCTACATGAATTAAAAGTGAACCATATCCTATGTGAAGGAAATCAAGAAGTAGATTAGCTCATAAATCTTGGCCTAACAACCCCAGGATCCAATAAGACAAAAAACATTAGAAATATCTCTAAAGATAGGGATATGGAAAAATTAAAGGAAATTATTCTTAGAGAATGTCCCAAATACTATATTTATAGATTGAGAAAAAAAATAATCATGCTAAAAAGGGTTTATCACAAAGGAAAATAATGCCGAAAGAGATCCCTAAAAAAAGGATAAATCAAGATAAATTAATGGATAGAGAAAATAATCATTTTTATGGAGAACCAGGAGTGAAAAACAAGGGTAGAGATAACATTTTAATGTCCACAATAGGTGCAATGATACTAGAATTTAAAATACCCTTTTTAATGACCTAGGGAGAGGGATAAAAAAGGTGTCTACCAAGTTTAGAAACCTACCAAATGGGGCTCGACTCCTCCTGGCCTCAATGCACTTGGTAAAATATAAACAAAAACTTAGGTGTTTATGATTTTAACAGTTTAAAATGCTGGAAGTTAGGATATTACACAATAAGAAAATTGTTTGGTAAAAATTTATGAGCACCTCATTGGGAAAGCTATGGCACTCTTGCAAGTGTTTTGACTACTATTATCTATCTCTATCAATGCTTTGGAAAGAATTAAATCAGCCATGGATTTTCCTGTATCCATGACTCCATGTGACCAATAAGAAGACATGGACACTAAAACCAAAAAAAAACATAGAATTTGATGAAGGGAATAGAGGAGAGGATGAATTTTCCTTTGATTTCATTAAACATGTAGACAATAACAAAGATGGGGAAGGAACTAATAGAAGAGTGATGGGGGATAAAGATAACTCAATATAAGGAGGGGGTAAATGCAATACCCAATACCAATGTAGATTAGGGTGGTGCAAGGGATGATAATTATAGAGGGATATGTTTATATGATACATTCCAAGAAGGTAAAATATGTATAAGGAGGAACAAGCTTACAAAATAAGATCAAGATAAAGGAGAGTATAAAATGGATGGGCATAATAGTTAAAGTGATAAAGATGTGGGAAAGTGAAAGGTAGGGGAACCATAAAGAGGACCAGTGAAAAGATAATTTTCCATCAAGATCAGGGAAGAATAAAATGCTAGGGGATTATAAAATGGAGAAAACTCAAATCCCAACAGTGGTAGGCCCAATTAGGAAAGCAAGATGTTAGAAAATCTTAATGAATTAATCATTGGGATTTACTCCACCAAGGAATCCATGGATAGCATTAATAACCTGGTGTCCATATAAAATAATGAAAATTTGGATAAATAGAAATATTTTGAGGCCTCGACCAGGAGATCTAAGGAGTTATTTATGGCTCGCTTCAACCTAACAAAATAAATTAATGATAGTCTTATTCATATCAAAATTTTCATGAAAAATAATGGGAAAGAGGTGAGAATCGACACTCAGATGCTAACTATGATTTTTATAAACATTGATGAGATATAAGGAATGCATAATACTTTGATGAACATATTAGAATATATAATGAACATGAAATAACACCTACATCACTAGCATTGTGTGTAAAATAGTACCCTCAGGTTAGCCATCCAATCAAGAAAGTTAGAGATGAAGATGAAAACTAGTTTTTGTTTAACCAGGGGGTATAACCATTTTGGTTTGAATATAGGTTAGTCAGATATTGGTAATAATGTGACCTTATATGTTGTCATGTTTTTTTATTTCTGTGTAATGGTGTTTCATAGAGTTTCATAATATAATTTTTAATTATCAAAAAAAGTCTATTTTCCTGAATGTGTGTGTGTGTGTGTGTGTGTGTGTGTGTGTGTGTGTGTGTGTGTGTGTGTGTGTGTGTGTGAGAGAGAGAGAGAGAGAGAGAGAGAGAGGAAATTTGCATGAGTTACATAAAAGAATAAAGGTATGAAAGAAAGAGTTGTTGATAATAATAATATTGTATAATTCAGGGAAATAGTCTTCTTTATAATAATAATAATAATAATAATAATAATAATAATAATAATAATAATAATAATAATAATAATAATAATAATAATAATAATAGAAATATTCAGAATAACAGATTCTCAAAAAATATTACAACCCACCTTTTTTGGATAAAGATTTTCCTATTTTTAAAAGGAAAATATAATCATAAAGAAAAGGGGATTCAATTCCTATAGATTTAGATATCATCTTCACCTCAAAATCTTTCCATGTTTAAAATATATATATATATATATTAGACGTGTAAGCTTCGAAACAAATTAGAGGAAACTATTTATTGGAAAAAATAGCAAAAAATAGTCATTCTTACATGTGTTAATTATTTGAATAAAGGTATATGTACACCCATTTTGTGTATACTAATATTGTATAATATTGGAAATAATTTCCCTAGATAAAATTAAATATGTGAAATTAGTTATTCCAAAGTGCCTTTAAGACAAATAATATCTTAATAATAAATAATATAATTGAAATATTTGTAGATTAAATATAATTATAACTATAATACACACACATACATTAAAAATAATGAAGGATTTTTTGGGGGTGGGGATGGCAATGTCATTTCCCTTTTCATATGGTGGAGAGGTGGCATGGCGAGCCACACACTATGTAGGCATTATGGCAGTAAGGTGGCAGATGCTTGGTGTTCTAGGAACATTCCTAAAAAGTTAGTTTACATTTAACCTTAGTTCAATTCATTAGTATTCTAGTATATATCTAAAAAATGTATATATATCCTTTATGATTTATCAAATTTAGGCACACATATACATACACAAATGCAACATCCCATCCTTATCAAATAATCTAACACACACTCTATGTAAATTAATTTATAATAAATTTTGAGTGGTAGTTTACAAAAGTTGTTATATAATCTTTCCCAAAAATTACACATGCACATATATTTACAACATCCCATCCTTATCAAATAATATATTGCACTCTATGTAAATTAATTCAAGATAAAGTTTGAGTGGTAATTTATAGGATTTGTAATAGTTTTTATATAATAATTCAGAGAAATTAGACATACAAAAATTAATCATTGAAGAGAAAAATGATGATTATGTATTTATTCCACAAATATTTCTAGGTAAAGAAAGTATATGGAGCTAAAGGGTAGAATATTTATGTCTTCCTTCCTTGTGTGGACATATCCTTGAGGTAATGAATGGAAATACAAGATTAAAACATGTTTATGTACAAATAAGTTAGGGATACTTTAGGGTAAAGAGATCTAATGAATATGGGCAATTATATTGAATGGTAAGGATTAAAATCCCCTTTCCCCCTCCCAATTTAGTTTTAAGTTGATAATTTGATTATGATGTTGGCATTTTAATTAGGAATTGATTATTGAATTATCTTATGGGACACTTTTTTATATTAATTTATAAACTATTGGTGTTTTTAATATGGTGGATTTTAATTAAAAGTTGATTAATAATTATTTAATTTTTTTTAATTTGGGTTATTTAATTATTATGTGAGGGAGTGTTTATGATAATGTTATTCAGATTAAATAGTGTGATTAATTATTGATATATTATCCACAATGATCAAACTCATGTGGGACATCACCCTTCTATATATCTTTTGGGGCATCTAGCTATAATGTAATGATCACGTCTTTAGGAGTAAAAAATCCTACTTTTCTAGGGTGGTAGCCAAAATTTTAGTAGCTACAAGGATAACTGGTAGGTCTTCAACAAGATATTTAATTCCACTCCTTCCATCTTGAATACTCATATTATTCAAATATGGAACCTTTCATTAGCTGAGGGGAACTCATCTATTAACTTGAATATTGATAGGAAGCACATCAGATGGATTAAACCACCATTTAATTATCTCAAACTTAACTTTGATAGTGCAGTTAAAGGTAATCTAGGAAACTCTAGAGGTGGTGGTCTAATTAGATATGTTCATGGAAAATTAGTGGAAACCTATGCTGGGACAATGGGATAACAATCAACCCATTTGGTAGAAGCCACTACCACCATCCAAGGCATCCAGTTAGCTTCCTATCTACAAGCTTCCAAAATCATCATTGTAGGAGAATTAATGAACATTATTAATAAAATTAAAGGCTCCTTGATCCTAAGTTGGACTATCTCTAATATTATAAATTATTCCCAAGGCATCCTAAATAACTTTAAGGAAATATAAATTCTAGACTTATCGAGAAGAAAACAGGTCTATTGATTGGATTGAAAATTATGAGGTTAATATTTAAAATATCACTAGTTAGACTCAACTAAACTAAATCACCTCTAATTTCCCCTTAGTG
This sequence comes from Torreya grandis, assembly GCA_037957365.1. Taxonomy (NCBI): domain Eukaryota; kingdom Viridiplantae; phylum Streptophyta; class Pinopsida; order Cupressales; family Taxaceae; genus Torreya; species Torreya grandis. The sequence continues at coordinate 25,771 of JARHVA010011313.1, read as the reverse complement.
TTGAATGATGAATCTAGACTTGAAAATTAGGGACTATGGTACCTCAACCTAAATAAGAATCATAGGTCTCATGACAATTAGTGGTATAACTATAAACATTATTGAGGCCAAGTTTGATGTGGTTACTCTGCTCATATTATCTAATGATGACCCCACTTCTACCTTAGGGAAGATTATTATCTTCGTGTTGAGTTGGAACCATCCCATTGATAATTTTTTTAAATCATATTAATAACACTTGTGGTATCAGGCATATCAACCTAGCTACCAATAACTTTATTCTTCACACATTCTCTAGTAATCTAAATTAGACTCTTCACAAAGGAAACATGGGAGCTCTAGATTCTATGAGAAAAATGAGGGGTGTCAGATTCATAGTCAAACCACTCTCATGTACCAAACTGAATGAATGCAACAAATTTTGGATCAAACTAAAACAAGGAGGTCTCACTCCTTTCATAGAGCATATCTATGGTTATGATCCTAGGCTCACTCTTGATTTTTCCAAGTCTTTGATTAACATGACCATTTGGATGAGGTGAATCATGTTGGAGGTTTATCAATATATGATTTTTTATTCATTGACATGGTGTTAGATGGGGTTTGGGCCTTCAATAATAGAAGTAGGAAAAATGAGATGGTACAAGATTTTTTTAAATCCAAGGATTGTATTCACCACTATGTTGTTGGGTTCCTCATAATAGCCCTACCCTACCCTTAGGATGAGATTTGTCTCTACCTCATGAAGGACCTCACTCTTGAAGGTAAGTATTACGTCATCTAATCATACCATTTCTTTTTTTTAAATCATTTCAGGCATAATTTATGCATTAATCTTGATTTTTCTTCTAATGTCTCTTAAGATTAATATCACAAACTACCAAGAGGAAAAAACCAATCTTCTTCTCCATTATAACCTTATATTCCTCTTTGTTAAATATTATCTCCCCATGGTTTATCTAACCACTACATCTAATTATTGTGAGGATGGGTTGGCTAATAGGACCAAACATTGTAGTTAGTTTTGATGAGAGCCCTACATATAATGACTAGGATGATGATGATGATACCCTAACCCATTTCAACAATAACACTAGTCTTAGAAATCCTATGAAATACATATTAAGAAAGGTAAATTGATCCTAGGTGACATTTTCAAGGGGACTGGTAGCACAAAAATAATGCCCATCAATTTGGATGAAATAAGAAGCACAAAACTAACACCCCTATTGATAAAGTTTCTAAGACTTAAAATTTCTTCCTCACTCAACTCAACCTTCTCAAAGATCTAATGAATGATTCAATAAATTCAAGGAATCCATCTTCAAAATTCAATGCAAGATTGAAGGCCAATATTAATACTTCAAGCAATCCATTTATAACAATAATTAAGACCTCCTCTAATTCTAGGAAGTTGTGTAAAAAAATATGGTAGAAATAAAGGAAATTCAAAACAATACTAAAGACAAGGTGGTGGAGCGATTGAACACTCCCAAAGTGGTCAAAAGAAAAGGAAAAATAGTAATGAAAAGTCTTGGATAAACGAGTGGTGGAGTATAATATTTACATGTCATGCAAAAGAACCTAAGGTAAGAAGACATTCCTCCAAAAAAATAAGACACCATCCTTAACATTATTGTTCACAATCTTAAATAAAATATGGAAGCTAATATTTATCTTTAAGCCATAGTTGATCTTTAATTTATTGTCATTCATGTTACTAATCTTTCTAGTAGGTTTTGTAGAAGTTTTAATGAATACTAGTTTCACTTTGACCTTCCCTTTGTTAGGTATGTTTCATGTTTTATCTTTTTGGTTTAGCTATATTTGGACTTATATATTCTTGTTGGTTGGGGAATCCCTGTAAAACCCTCTTTGAATCTGTTTTACACTGGGTTGGGTATCCCTATAAAACCCTATTTTAGCCATAACTAATTAAAAAATTATTAACATATTATTATGAATTTTTTTTTCCTAAATAGAAAAATTAATAAATAGTTAAATTATATTATGTTTATTACGACATTAATTTTTGGAGTTGAGTTTGGAACAAAAAGTTTTTAATAAAACATTTACATTATAAATCCAAGTTAAACCTAGAAAAATATTATTCTATAATCCATAGTATACGAGCATATGTATTCTTATCATAATTTAATGGTAGTTATAAGATATCAATGTTTACTTATAGTGTGTAAGAGAGGTTACCTATTGTGTTAGTTTTTGTGAACTTTAAACTTTAGCCTATTTGGGATTATTACTCAAGTATGTGTTATTTGATCATTACACTTTATTATCAGAGATCGGATTACAACATTGGGAGCTATGGGATTTTATTTTATGGATTTTTTATAATTATTGTTAATTTATTTCCACTTTCACATATGATAGATCATAAAGTAAGATAGTTGTTTTTTAGGTGACTGAGACATATATCTCCATAACAACTAGCTTGGTAGGCCAACATTCAGGGATATTGATCCAAACATATAGTCAAATCATTAAGGTCCACATTTATGATCAGATCCTAATCCACATGAGGCCCCCAAAACTTTTGGGCTTTAGATTTTTTAAACTATCCAACACTCAATTGTGGTAGTACAAGAGTTCCTTCCCCCTCTAGCAGAGGGATTTAGTGACTATGCCCCTCAATCTAAAATTATTTCAAGGTTATACAAACCTTGGATATGTTTCTCATAATCACCATAGATGGGATGCATTAGATTATTAGGGATTCAAGTCATATTATGGGGATGTTGTAGATTGAAGTATCCTAGTGTTGACCACATTAGTAATAATTTCCCAAAGGTCACCACCAGAGGTTCATATATCTAAGGAGATATCATCATAAATAATGAACACCTATGTGTGATAAACATCGAGGGATATCCATGTATAATTTTAACTACAATCTCACCATATTACAACCACCTATAATTTTTGGTTTAGTTGATGGGGTTGAGGTAAAGTCTTGATTTTTGAACATTGATTGATTGTTTAATGCATGTGGATACTCAAGAAACATCAAAGCCTAACTAGATACTATTTTTTTGAGAGGATGAACATTGTATTGTGTTGGGTCCAACATGCCCCATATTAAAAACATCACATAGGGACCCTCTTACTTAACATAGTTATTTTCTTATTTTATTCTTTTATACTAATATGAATTTATTTACAAATTTCATTTACAATTGCATAGATTGGGTGACCATTTTGGTCTTTAAATCATGTTTAAAGTTTGTCTTGATGACTATAACATATCTTCATGTAGACATTTGTCCCTAGTTACTAGACAATTCTTGTCAAAGGGTCAAGTCAAATATGATCTCTTATATGATCCAATTGTACCTCATTATTCTAGCTAGAAGCATGTGTCATTGAAGTCTAAACTAATCCATGTTATTTATCTTTTATTCAAATTTTATTATATTAAAATCATTTATTTTACACTTCATTTTTTAGTTTTTACTATATTATGGTCATGTTTCATGCATATTTAGTTCAAACTATAATTTAAATGATCATATTTGTAGATTTAAAATAATTATTTGGATGTTAAAACATTTTATTCCTTTCAAGATGATGTTTATTTTCTCTAATTATTCATTCAAAATCAAATTTTATTTGTGTTTTAGCTTTACTTACATTGTGGTTTTAGACTAATAGAATGATCATACATCTAGTCTACCTTTGTCTTTTATTTTTTCATAAATATATTATGAAGTTTCAAAGATATTGATATTTATATACATGTTGAAATATCATTAAATTAGAGGACTCCATAGTAAAATATTTTTGAGAACAGCTAAGTCCTTTTAAATCTTCAAGGTCCCGTGATCATGCCGCATGGTATGATATCAATGGCCCAGCCCCTCGAAACATTGAAACCTCAGAGGCTATAGAGGATTAGTTTGAAAACCAATAATTTAAAGCATTAAAACATCATGAGCTCAAGAAGGTGACATGTGACACTTTATTAGAAACTTTAAATCTCAGATTTATTAAGGTATTAACCCAAAATGTAAACACCTTGGGAGCTTTAGAAGATGCCACATGGTACCTTATCAAAAGATTGAAAGATTAGAGTGATTAAAGAATTAACCCAAAGTGTGAAGACCCTAAGATCTAAAGAATATGTCATGTCTCACCTTTTTATAATCCCATAATCTTAGATAAATTAAGGAATTAACACAAAACTTGAACACAATGGAAGCTTGAGAAGATGCAACATATCCACGATAATGACCAAGATAGATAGTGAGATGAAACATGAGAACACTGACAAGCTACCAAATGTAAAAGTGAGATCCTCCAAGAAAGTCTTGAATATAGTGAAGGAAAATCATAATAAATAAATAAATAAAGGTGATAAGTGATAGATATTAAGACACACAATCATCCCACTTAGGATATAATGAGTCTAAATTTGATAGTTGGGATAAATACTAAGTGATGGGGAAGTGATGACTTCTTATCAGTTGAAATCAAAGATAATAAATAGAGAGAGCAAGAAATTATAGAATATATACCTAGGAATTTTAAACTAGGTAGAACATGAAACCAATTGAAAATAACCTACATTGAAGATCTAGTGATTCGATCATAAGAGGAAATGAGCATAGAGATTGTAATGGTTGGAACATGGGTAAATATTTATGCAAAGGTTGAAGTTAAAATTGAGCAAGATATCAATAGGTTCATCAATAGAACTAAATGCATCTATTTATAGATGGGGATAATCCATTATTTCATTAATATCTAGGTATCAACATTAAATAGGAAATGACACATATAGAAGAGGTTTTGTTGTCCTAGATAACCATAATCATGTGGCTTGGATGAAGCTATAATAAATATCCAATGAATTTATCATTGGGATTAGTTTTCAATGAAGTGTCTCGCCTTGTTTATATCAATTATCAGTTAGTGGAAGAGATTGAATACCAAAGAGTCACTATTTTTCATTAGAGATTGAAGTGTATTAGAGATCAAATCCATTTTTATATTTCAAATTGTATCTAAAGTTATGCCATGGCTATATCCTTATCTTTTCCTCATTTGTTATAATAGAAGAGTTATTTCTATTCAATTATTCTATTTAATGTTGATATCAAGAGTACTTAATTTATGGTAGTACCTCATATCCATGAGGGACTAGAATTTTCTATTTAAGTAACATTTCTTGCTATTGTAAGGGGTTAACACATTTGAGTATCAAAAATAAGTTGATATTGAGCCAGGATTTCACATGCCCTTCATACTAGTTTTGTCTTGATGGTTTGTCAAAAATATTGATTTGAGAAATAATCTATGCAAATAAGTATAAAATGTTGTTGGTGTGTAATTGGATATACAGTTAGATTGTGCAATAGTTAGTTTAATTGGACATGAGATCTCATTCATTTTGTCTTGAAGCTTACATTAGTCATGTTTGTGTAAATAGATATAAGTTGGCATATTAAATTTCTTTGAATAGAGTTATATATTTCATGTTCGCATATTATTCACTGGATTCTTATTCATTATGATGTTTTAAACACTATAATAACTATATTTGATGCCCAATGATTAACTTTAAACCACACTAATCTATTTTATAAGTATTAGAAAACCTATCTCAATTAAGGGATTTATCTATCTTCTTCCTTACTCTTCCTTACTTTTTACATTTTTTATGATAAATTATTTACCCATTTACATTATAAATAGCCTATTGATAGAGAAACCAATTGTGAGATCTTGAATATCGAGAGGAAATATTAAAACATTTAGCGGAAACAATAATAGCCTACCCATGCTTTAATATTTTGGAATTTTATTATCCCTTAGATCATTAGTAGATCCTAAAAATAAGGGGACTCTTTTGTCCCATGAGTTGACTAAATTTGTTCATTCAGATCTATCAATTCATAGTTGTGTTTGAGTGAGTCATAGTTTCAGCCTAAAATATATTGGTACTAGAAGGAGGGCTTCACATAAACCTTTGATCCTTAAGAAAGTATTTTATTCATTATGTGTATCATCCCCCTCATTTTATCTCTCCCAATTTCCATTTTGATCTTAAAATACACACTAATAGAAATTGGCATTAGGAGGCCCCAAGCACCATATTTTAGATCTTGTACTTTTTCTAATCTTGAACCTTCATATGCTCTATGCTTATTTTTTGATTAATATTATTAATTATAATTAATGCTTGTAGTTGTTTTGTTCCTAAAACCATACTAACAAGTGATTAGGTTTTATCACTCTGGATTTTTCTTCAAGAGTCACATGGTCTGGAATCATGTTGGGATAAAGAAGATTGATTATTTCTCCTCTCCATGTATATAGACATCCTAGATCTAATTGAGATAGACCCAAGAGATTAATTTACCCAACTAAATCATCCCCATAATCTATCACTAATATAGCAATCCAAATGGTTGCATCTTGGTTAGTTGGATCAACCATAAATGTTCCTAATGATGTGCATGATTTACCTATATACCTTAAACATTATCTTCTAAAGTTCACTTTAAACACTAGAAAGACTATAGAAGAGCACATTACATCATATAAAATATATCTCATATTTATCAATGTTAAACATGAGGATGTATCATGTACATCATTTCCCTTCACCTTACTTGATCAAGCATATGACTATTTCCTTAACATCCCTAAAAATTCAATCATGGCAATTGAATACCATGTTGTTAGCCCAATTTGATCAAGTGATTGATCCAAGTATATTATACTAGTAATTTTGTTACATGATAAGGGAATCCAATGAGCTCATACATAATTTCAATGCACATTTTTAGAAAATGTATAATAGGGTAATTGATTTGTATAGGCTTGATGCTTGATTAACCTTAATATGCTCAAAAATGCCTTGGACCCATGGACTGCCACTTTTATAAGGAGAGATCTAACAGTCACCAAATTGCCTCTTACATATTTTTAAGTAATAAAAGTTGATAGGAAAATCATTCTACAAGGACAGATGTTAGCTTCCATCCCCCAATGTTCTCCCAAACAAGTCAGCATTGAACTTAATCCCACCTACAATTCAGAATGTGCCATTACCTCAACCTTTTCCAATTATGAATCAGTTACAATTATATCATATTACCCCTAATCAAAATTTAGGATTCCTTAATACAATTTCCATAGACCTTAAAATTGAGCTTTAGTTCTATTATTAGCCAAAAATACATAGAATTATCCTCAAGATGTAGCTAAACATGAGTTAGATGCAATTCATAGAATGGTCCAAAGATTGAGTAATGATTTTTTGACTTCACAAAAACTAGGTAGTTATAGTACTATAAATTCAACCTCAAACTTCACTTATCAACATAATTACATGCTCTTAAATAGAGATGGTAAACACCCTAATTCCTCTTCCATCAAGCTACCTAAAATTAATGTCATGGAGATTACCTTGCCTAATTGGTGTCATGTACAAAACACAACCTAACATGGAGAACTCAATTGTATTGAATTTTTTCTATGTCATATCACTCCAAGATCTTTGAATTTCATAGGTTTCATAAAAACCCTATGATTAGGTGAACTAAATTGAAATCAAAAGTGATCTTAATTAACTAACTAGATAAAAAAATATAAAGGAGGTACATTACATAGTGAAATATTAGGTCACAAAAAAGATAAAAACTCAACTCACAATTAGAAAACATGTTAAGTGTATTTATATTAATGACCTTAATAACCCTAAGTAATTGGAATCACAACCATATAGGTAAAACTAGACATGGTAAAAATACTACACTAACACCCCCTAAAGCTTAGATTAGGTGGATAAAAGAATTGGGTACTAGAAACTAGGTTCGATGAGGTATCTAAACACAATGTAACTCCCATAAAGTAGAGAAAAGGAGAAAAACCATATGGAAAAACTCAAACCCAAAAGATATAAAAGAAGAGAAAAGAAATAAAAATCCCCAGTGGAATTTACAACTACTTGTAGCCATCTTGTATCTTGTAATGGAGTTATTGGAAGTGATTATGGATCAAAAGTAGATGCAATTAAGAGTGGATCACCCTAGAATAATGAATGTGTCTACCAAGTGCTTGATAGATATTTAAAAAATGTGTGATTCCTTTATAAGTAATTTTTATCCTCATTTAAGGTAAGCGGAACAAATTCTCTATAAAAGGATGGTGAAATGGGAGCAAAGGTTACTAAGGAATACAGAATGCCTTGAAATTATGCAATAAACTTCTCGATATCTGATATGTCTTAGACCAATATACATTTTCCATATAATTCCTAAAATGTACCAAAGTTATATTTATCAATAAATAATTCATCAACATCTGGAAGGTGATAAGGAGATGAAGGAAGTGATTCCCCATCAATACTGTAGTCATATATGTTAGAATAAGATTCACCAATATTAGATATATGTTCAAGCTTAGAAATATCATCAAGTTCAGGTGAGTCTAAAGAGGGATAATTTTCAAAATATTCAAGATCAAAGTGTGAGAATATATGTATTTGAGTTTGATGATTAACCATTCCCACTACCAATATAGCATCATTGTGCAGCTTTATAACATACACTAAATCTAGAGTAAACTCAACTCACATACCCAAACCAAGGTGAATGATTTAGTAAATTTATAGACCCTCTCCCAAGAATGTTTTTAGAAGCGTCATCACCCATTTATATAGAGGACATGTCACATGGCTCCAAGGAACTGAACTCTATCTATGAGGATGCCATGTGATGTGAGGCACTAAAGTCAATGATCCATTTAAGAGTTGGAGGTACAACTATAACTAGGACATTTCCCTTTTCTTTTCCCTTACCATTCTCTTTTGCCTTTTATTTACCATGGTCATTTGACTTAGAGGATTCATGGGTTGATGAACTATAATTGGTAAAATTAGGGACATTGATATTGTGCTTCTCAAGCATCTTAGTCAATTGGTCAATTTGCTTATTCAAACATTTGATTTCACCATACTTCCTTGAGAAAAACCCACATTTTATCATATATTTCTAAGGATTAACACTGGAAGAAGAGGTCTCTTTGTTTTATTTTTAGGTGGGAGGACTTGTAGCCTTCTATTGATATTTTTTGTTTGATTTCTTTTCTTTATGGTTTGAAGCCTTCTCTTTCTTAACAAAAAGTGCATGATATTTTGAGGACTTCATTTTACCCATATGTATCATATTATCTTACTCTTAAATCAAGTACACAATAGATTAATCTAAATAAGGCATATTCCATGTGGCTCCAAGAGCACTTTTTGTGGCATGGAAAGTTATCACAAATAAATAATATTCTAGACACAATTTAGAAAGTATTGACAAAATAATTTGTTCATCTTTCTTATCAATTACACATTATTTCAATTATAACCTAAGAAGTCTAAACTTGTCGAAGAAGTATTTTAGGGTGTCATATTCATCTGGCCTAAAAATTATGATCTCATTCTCTATTTCATTTCCTCTAATCACATTTGACTTCCTAAAGAGCATTCCTATAGTGTTCCATACTTGATTATGTGTTTTGGTATATTCTATGTGAAAGAGTAGATCTAGAGAGATGCAAAGACACATTAGTCCACTAAATTTATCATAATGGTTGAACCATTTGGTCTTCACTTCTACTACTTTAGGTTTAATTTGAGTGTCCATTATAATTTTATGGTAACCCTTGGATTATAAATTTATTTCCATTCTAGATTTCCATTTATGATAATTAAACGGTGTTAAAAGACTTATTGGAGTTGAATCCACAACATAGAAGGAAAAGTTGTAGAAAAACAAATTTACAACACCACACAATACCCCCTTATAACTATTAGAGTGACTTATGAATAGGTCATCATCTAATTTGTCATCAAATTATGAAAACAAAACACATAATCATCATTCTTACCTTTGCTAGTCTAGCTAGCTCTAATCTTGACTTGTCTTGCTTTGTTCTTTAACCTTTAATTTTCAAAACTCTTTATCTCTCTTAAAAATATTTGTTTTATTTTTAGTGCACTTATGAATCCATAATACATGCATCACTTATTATTTTTTATACCTTAATCCATGCTTTATCATTCACTCTTGTTTTCCTTTTCATACTTAGTTTTTATACTATATTCTTAGTTCTAACTTGCCTTTTCTTTACTCAACACTTTGTAACTTAAATCAAAGGTTGATTCAAGCTTACTTGGAATTAATAGGGTTAGATCATATCTCATCAATTATATTTAGCCTTCCTTTAACCTCTATTCTACCCACAAGATCCCTTTGTTCATATTTTTACAACATACCCTACTTCTCTCTTTTGATAATCACTTCTAGTAGCCCATTTTTGTTCCATTTCTCATAGTATATACAAGTACCATCATTTCCTAGGAAAATAAAAATATTTTTGGATACCCTCTATCAAAATATAAATTTTAATTCCTAAATAGTTATTTAAACCACTTTTATAGTCCCTTTAAGGTCTCAGATTAGGCCTATTAGGTCTACAACCCCTATTTTAACACATAGCCTCATTTATGTGTACTACTCCATACTGAAAGAAATTTTAAACCAATAAATCTCTAATATCTTATTTAAACCTAGATAATATAAAAAAAATCTTGATTTTGACTGGTGTAATCTTTTTAAACCCATGTTTTTGTGAGGAAACCCTAGCATAGGGTTTAAACTAGTTCTACATACCTGAGAAGGGTCAAAATGAGGTTTCAAGATTCCTAAAAAATTTAAAAATTCTTGAAGGTTATTTGAGGTTTATATAAATTAAATAATCCTTTTCCAAGTGTTTTAATCTCATTCCATTTCCTCTATTCATGTTTTCTCTCAAGTAGTTTGTTTGAATGTGTCTACGAATACAATGGTCTACAAGATTGTATATAATTGAAAGAGGAAAGTTTATTATTTCAAATTCCTAAAGATTTTCATACAATTATATAAATTAGTCTAGGTATATTAAGTTACATTAAACATTTTTCATTCAATTAACCTCTTTTATACACCTTGACTCATCACTTCTCACAAGCTTTTCTTCAACTATGAATTCAGACACATAAAACAACATGGTTCTATACTGTGAGCTTCATGAAATAGGTTTGAAACATAATGAGATGCCTCATGATTGGTTTATATTATTTAAAGTATACTTAAAAATATAAATAATTTTAAAACCTAATGTTACTCAACATCTTGACTTACAAACAACATATACTTAGTCTTGGCATACAAAACATAATCCAAACAAGGTCTAAAAATTGGTCTCACATAAAGGATCATATAGATAACCAAAAAAATTGATTAATAAATATTCAAAGACATAAATCATGTATAATTATCTTTAGAAAAATATTCAAAATCTTTTCTTCATTATGCATTCCACCATTATTGGTTTACATAGTCCTTTCATTATATATATACAGAATTTGGTTTGCCACCTTTTGTTTTCAAACACAAGAAAACTTAATTCATTTACTCAGGGCTCATCAACATATTCTCTTTGAATCCTATTCCATACAAATCCTACCCACCTAAAATCATCTTAAAATCTCTTTTATATCATATAACCACTCTAACTTACAACTTCCTCTTCAAGATTGAGGAGAGTCTTAACAAACCTAAACACTAACATCAGAACCAAAGTGACTAACCACGAGTCACATATGAAATTAGGTGCCACTAACTACTTGATGTTATACATAAAAATAATAATCTTGTTGAAAAATCCTACACACATGACTAATTCTCCAAAATCCTTGATAAAAATTCAAAAATTTAAATTGAGGAATTGGCGAGAATATGCTAAAACAACTCAAATTCAAATTTCTTCAAGTTCTAGAAACTAGTATGGACTCCCACAGACCTCTTATGACCGAAATGACTAAAAAAATACTCAGTAATGTAAGATAGACTAATATGTACAAAATATATTAATGTTCCTGCATCATACTATCGAGGAGAAAAATGAAATTTTCCATGAAAGTTATAAATAATTTGAATTTCAAGTTCTTTACAACATCCTTCTTCCAAGTTCATGTCTACCTAGATCCCAAGGCCTATTTAAAACATGCAAAATTTCTTGATGCTTTCTCAAACTTATGATGGATCCTCCTTTGTTATTCTTTCTCTTGTTTTGTATCATCAATTTGATCATGGGTAATTACTGCTTGTTCTCTCTCCTCCATAGACCTGCACATGAAGTAAACATGTCAAACAAAATGATTCTTTATTTTCTCCCTTGGAGTCTATATTGTGCTCATTAAAATTTTACTAGTTCTTTGTCTACTAACTCCTCTTCATCTTTACCAAAGATTGTCATTAATGCCAACTCAGCTGCCATGATGGTGTCCTTATCTCTTATGAGACTCAAATCATTTTTTTCTTCCATTATGTGATACCATATCTACTACTCCTCTATAATATACTCATTCATCTCTCCTTTGTCTTCCATTACTTCCAAGTAAGACACCTTAACCTATTACCATTAAATCCTTTCAATCACTTCAACTTGTGTTTCCTTTTCTTTCTCTATTGTTTCCACCTCATATATCTTTTCATGTTTATCAAGCACTTCACTTGGTGCTACTATACCTTCATGTCCTTTCACTTGTACTTCTTGACTCTCCTCAAGGATTTCTTAAGTGAAACTTTCCTTCATTTTAATTTTCATGAGGCATGGTGTTGTTTTAAACTCTCTTTCTCCTTCTTCATCTAATGGATCACCTGCTTTAGGGTAGTATAAGATTGAATCACCAAACTCAGCTATCTAATCAATTTATTCCTTACCACTAGCATGTTACTCATGCTTCTAATGTTCTTCACCTATATACATACATTCCAAGAATTCATTAGTCATAAAAATTTGAGGCTTTCTATACACTTTATTTATCCTTATAATTTGTGTTGCTATCATCTTCATCTTTTGTCTTTTTTTATTCTCTATCAATCGTATGAGAGGCTATCTCACCTTCCTCTTGATGTGCACAAGAAATCTTGGTCTCATATATTCCAAGAATTTCTATAGTATTATAAAAACCTATTTAATCTTGGAAATTTCTTTATCTCTCTATAATTATCTTTGATTTACTTCCATTTTATTATTTCATTCCTCACTCTTCAAGCCCTTCATCATTCTTTTACTCTTTATTAACTCGCTCTCTCTTTAGGTATTTCTCTTGACCTATCTCTTCTTTTTCTTGAAAAACCTTCCTACTTTCCTTATTTTACCTTCACTCAGTACCTCTCACTTGAATCTCTCTTTCTTAGAGTTTATCTCTTTCTTGCCCTCACTTGGGACTTCTCTCTATCTCAAGCTCTCTTTTTGAGCTCCCTTCTTGAGCTTTCACTAGTTCTTCTCAATCTCTCTTCAAGCCTCTTCACTTAAGGGATTTTACACACCACTCTTATATTTAAATTAGATTTATTAATCTAAATATACTTAAAAATTACATCTATATTCACAAAACAACATCTCATAACAACTTTTTCAACAATATCTCAAACAATCTCAACACAATGTATACACAAACTGAATCAACTCTTTCAAATAAAAACTCAAACATACCTTGTCCATAGAATATTCCTTATATGGTAAAAAATTATGTATATTTAATCATATAATTTTTCATCAACTTATTAAAATAAGACACATATTCATCACACTTACCTCTGCTAGTCCATTTGGTTCTGATCTTGACTTGTCTTGATATGTTCTTTAACCTTTAGTTTTCAAAACTCTTTATCACTCTTACAAATATTTGTCTCCTTTTTAGTGCATTTATGCATCCCAATATAGACCTCAATTATTATATTATATACCTCAATCCATTATTTATCACTCACTCTTGATTGCCTTTTTTAACTTAGTCTTTATACTTTTCTTAGTCCCAACTTGTCTTTTCTTTACTCAACACCTTGTAACTTAACTCAAAGGTTGATTCAAGTTTCATTAAAATTAATAGGGTTATTATAATATCTAAATAATTTTATTTAGTCTTATTTAAACCTATATTACTCCCAAAATATCCCTCTATTTAGATCTTTACAACATACCCTACTTCTCTCTTTTGACAATCACTCCTAGTAACTCTTTTTTGTTTCATTTCTCATAGTACAAACAAGTACCATATTATCCTATGAAAATAAAAATATTTTGGGATACAATATATATATTTGTGTTAAAATATAAAGTTTAATTTCCTAAATATTTCCTTAGACCACTTTTACAATCCCTTTAAGGTCTCGGATTAGGCTTATTAGGTCTATAACCCCTATTTCAACACACAGTCTCCTTATCCATACTAATCCTTAATGAAAAAACTTTTAATTTAGTAAATATATTATACCTTTTTAAAACCCATATAATATCAAAATTTTGGTATTTTTTATTTTTGTAATCTCTTGTAACCCATGTTTTTGTGAGGAAACCTTAGCATAGGGTTTAGACTAGTTCTATAGACCCAAAAAGCGTTAAAATGAGGTTTCAAGATTCCTATTGACTTTGAAATAACTGTGAAGGTTTTTTGAGGTTTATATGAATTAAATACTCATTTTAAAATAATTTTAATCTCATTACATTACCTTTGTACATGTTTTATCTCAAGATTTTTTCTTGATCGTGTCTACGAATACAATAGTCTACAGGGTTATATATAACCAAAAGAGGAAATTTTATTATTTCAACTTCCTAAAGAGTTTCATAAAAATTTAGAAATTATTCTAGGTTTTATAAGTTTCCTTACACAATTTTAATTCACTTAACCTCTTGTATACAACTTGAATCATCACTTCTCACAAGCTTTTCTTTGACTGTGAATTTAGACATAGAAAACTATAGGGTTCTATATTATAAGCTTCATGAAACATGTTTACAACACAATGAGATGCATTATGATAACTTGAGATTATTGAAAATATACTTACCAATATAAATAATTGTTAAAATTAAATTTTACTCATCATCTTGCTTTACAAATAACATATACTCAGTCTTGGCATATAGAACATAATCCAAATAGGGTCTACAAATTGGTCTCATATAAAGGTCATATAGATAACCAAGCAAATTGCTTAAGAAATATTCAAATACATAAATCATGTATACTGATATTCACAACTATATTCAAAGGATTTTCTTTATTATGCTTTACACCATTATTGGTTTACCTAATCTTTTCATTGTATATGTACAAAAATAGGGTTGCCACCTTTTGTTTTCAAATACAAGAAAACTTCTTTCATTTACTTAGGGTTCATAAACATATTATATTTGAATCCTACCCCATACAACTCCTACCCACTTGAAATCATTTTAAAATCTATTTTATATCATCTAACCACTCTAACTAACTTGTAACTTCCACTTGTATGTTGAGGAGAGTTTTAACAAACCTAACCACTAACATGAGTACCAAAGTGACTAACCACATGAGTCATGTATGAAATTAGGTACCAATGAATAATTTATGTTCTACATAAAAACTCTAATCTCACACATGAATAATTATCTAAAAACCTTGACAAAGATTTAAAAATTCAAATTGAGGAATTGGTGAGAAAATGCCAAAATAACTCAAATTTAAAATTGATCAAGTTATAGAAACTAGTATGGACTCCTACAGACCTCCTATGAATAAAATGAGTAAAAAAGACTCAATAATGTAAAATATATCAATATTTACAAAATCTAGTGATGTTCCTACATCATTAACCCTCCCTTAAAGTTATAAATACAAGCATGCTCGTACAGACATTAGACATAGTCGAGAATAAGTCTTGAGAAATTTATGTGTAAATATGAAAGAACTAGAGGGACATTAATATAAACTAAAAATACATCCAATATTATAAAATATTTTGTTTAAATTGAGTTCTAGTGAGTAGAATATTATTTTAATGCATAGAGAACAAAAAAATAAGCACTTTTGAAGAATATGACACTCAAATATGAGCTAACAATCAAAAGTTATACATGTTTGAAAATATACTCACATGAAAATTTTGGATATAAGAGATGGTGAATTTTTTTTGAATCAACTTCCCGCCAAAAAATTTATACACCAACTTTCCAAAGAAAAATTTAAGCCTTTTTTGAGTAAAAGTTAAGTACTTTTGGGTTAGAAGTAACTAAAGGCTTATTTCCCATATGAATAGGGGATAATATCTTTTATGAGTGGTCCCTCATCCCTCTTTTTATTTATTTTATTAATGTGGGAGTGACATATTCCAAAAAATAGTTCAAATTTCAAATGAATAGTAGTACTTTTCACTTGGTTAAATTTGATGACCTCTTAGATGTCACAACATGCAAAAGGGGTGGTTTGAATCCATAAGGATTGTTGTAATTATCATCAAGATATGATGGGTATTTTGGTAGAGGTATTAGGTTCTAATAAATGTGATAGCAATATCTTGAAGTTTTGATAGGTGTGCTGGTAGAGGCATAGGTTCTGACAGGCATGCTAGCAGGGTCATTGGGTTTTAATAGGCTTAAAAATAGAGGCATCAAATTTTATAGGGTCTAAAAATAGAGTCATCAAGTTCTATTAAAATTAAAAATAAATGGATATATACTTTTCAAGTCTAAAATGTCTAATGAGTCCTATTTTACTGCCACCAAAATTTTGACCAACATAGAAAATTTCCAAAACTACCTACGAGCGTTAGAAATTTTATTGAATTTAGAGAACCTAGAAATATATAAATTCATTATGACCCCTAAAAAACTAGAAAATATCCATTTAATAACTCAAAAATCCTAAAATAAATTTGAAATTATTTCTTGATTTGAGAATCTTATTGTACGAATCTATGTGAAATGATTGAAAAATCCCTAAAACCCTCCAAAAATGGTTGAAAATCACTATCACAAATCTAGGTAGTGTTTACAATTGATTTTAGGGTTTTGATACATTCCAAATCTAATGATTTTACATGCTTTGTGAATAGAGAATTAAAATATATATTTTTCATGTATTTTAGTGAAATCCCACCAAAATTATGAAAACCCAAAAAAACAAGAAAGCTACCATGGATGCATGTAGGAAAGAACTCATTGAGGATTTCAAAAATCATACGATGGTCATCAGATCAGATCTTTGATACCATATCAAATCACTATAATATCTATAAATGTCACAAATTACACAAAAACCCTAGGAGTATATGAGATAAATGCAAATCAAAAAGTGAGCATCATTAACTGATTAGCCAAAACATACCAAAAAAAGTGCATTATATAATGAGATATTAAGTCACCAAATAGACAAAAACTCAACTCACAATTAGAAAAGCCATTAAGTGTATTTCCTCTAATGACCTTAACAACCTTAATCAAGTTAACCAAAAACTATGTAGGTAAAACCAAAAGTGAGGAAAATCTTACTCTAATAATTTAGCCTTTGATATTATTCAGAAAGAAATTAACGAATATGAATTTATCTCGAATAAATAGAATGATTCAACTAGATCAAATGCTTATACTTCATCAAAGTCTCTAGATATAACCATAGTTAAAACTCTAGATTTCCCTAACACAGAAGGCAATGAGACTGAAGATATCAATAATGATACCCAAACTTTCTAATAGTATCATAGAGGAAATTATACTCTTAGGAGTATATCACATCAGCACTTGACTACCTAAACCCCACTAGACATCTTACTACACCACTTGATTATATGTCTATAAATGATCCACCTCAACCAAAATCAGGGGATAATCACCCCTCCACAAGAAAAACTAGTTATAACATTGTGTAAGACATGAAAAAGAATAAAGTGAACATAACTCTCCATGAACTAGCACATATCACTAAACAAAGGGATTTTCTTCTTAAGTATCTCATAGATAAGATTAGTTAGGCTAAAAATAAAGACCCTATCCAACAATAGTGTGGTTGTAAATAAGATTAGAGCTAAAGTTCCACCATTCTTGCTCATAATTAGAATTTATAATAAGAATCTTCATAATTATCTTGTGGATTCTAGTGCATCAACTAATTTTAAGCTTGTAGGAATTTTTAAGAATTTAGGATTGGTTCCCATGAAATTCTACAAGGTGGTAGTTTAGTTGTAAAATTCTTAAGTCAAATTCATATGTGATTTATTGAGTGTTCATATGCAATTTTGAGCTAACCCAATAGTGCAACAATTTATAGACATACAAGTATTTGAGATACCTAGCATGCTATGAAGTAGATATTCGTAAAGAACACTCAGTGAATATATGGTAATTAATTTTTTTCACGTGTGAATACCATAGAGAGGAGTAGAAAATAAAATTATAATTAATAGAGAGACATAAATGAAATAGATTATAAAAGAATACAATGCAATCAATGACCAAGTAATGCAGAGGGCTTCTTCTAAGTTATCATTATAAAAAGGAAACAATAAATTCTTTCATCAACCTTACCTCTACCTATACCAATAGTCACTACCTTTGGCTTAACTAGATTTATTCTTTGATTCTTCAACTCTACCTTTAATCACTTGTCATGTACGAGTGCTATTCATCTTTCAATAACTTCACATTTCTATTTCAAAACATGGTTAAAAACATGGTTCAATGACTTTGACTTCAAACTCATGACATTGGTTCTAAGAGTTCAACTTTTTTAAATCTCCTCTATATGCACTGATAGACTCTAAAAACTTATCACACTTCCATTCATGTCACCCTATTCATACATTCACTCCACCATTCATATAATTTATTATACTAGTCTACATAACACAACACTACAGGTTTTTCAAACATAATACATATTCCTTTTGACCTTATAAATTCCTTGTCAATACATACTAAAATAGGTGTTATTAGACCATTTTATCATTTCACAAAGCTCATAACATCCTTTACCTTCCTTACCTACTTAATCATTGTCACAAGCTTTTCTTGTATATATAAGAAAAAACACGTAGACTGGGTTATGTCATAGTTTTGTTGGCCCGAGATGAGTCATAAATCACTTATAAATGATATAATAAGTTTAAAACCACTTTTTTTAATGAAAATTGTTTAGGAAAATGTTGTGCATTTATTTAAACCCATAAATAACTCCCAAGCATCTCTTTTCACCATTACTAGACACTCTAAACCCGATTGTAAGACTATTTAAAAGTCACAATTTGTATACATGGTGAAGAGTATCAACTATGTGAAAAATATATTCCAAAAAATGTAAAACTACAACAAAAGCCTTACCATTCTTGCTAAGGGTGTAATCAAAAGCATATATTCACTCATCTAACCTTCATAAACTATTCCTTGGTGTATATACCAATTCAATCATCTTTGTTAGGAAACACAGTATGCTAACTTGTCAAAGAACTTAACACAAATTTAGATATTTGAACCTTACCAATCACCTTAATAATAAAAAATAGATTTTTACCCAAAAATATTCTTAAATTTCTACTCAGTGTATTCATAGTTTACCCCACAAAGAAAATACACAGTCCATTTACCACCTGAGGTTGACATCTTTATGAACTGTGTATTCAAAACATTATTTAGTCAAATCAACAAATTATAATAACCTTGTAGAGTTCTATTTATAATGCATATAATTAAGCATTAAAACCTTACATGTTACTTCTTTATACATGTTGTAATATAGTCTTCTTCGCCACTACAAACAGGACCTGTGTTGAACTATTAAAAATATTTTTAGTAACATTACAAAATACAATGCACAAAGGATTCTTTAAGGAATGATTACTCTAGTTACTAGGCATTCAAATCTCCCCAAATGTCAACATAAACTTCTTTTGAAGTACATACTTTTACTCAGGCTTTAAACCACATAGTTCAACAACACAAGGTAGACAATATCCAAATTAAGTTCCTTAATCATTCACACGAAATCCAATTCATAGAATTTTTACAGAACTTCAAAAATTTAAATAAACTAACTTAAAATATTCTAATATGACAAAAAACATGTCTTCCATCATAATCCTTTTTCTCATATTTTATTGCATATTCTTTATTATTGTTTATATAAATAATACAGTTCGGTTAATAATCAGTCTTTTACAAATAAAGTATTGCCTATTTTTATTTTGGGGATTTTATTTATTTACTCCTTCAAACCCACCCCTTCTCCATAATTTTTTTTCTTGAATGACCTTTCTCACATGTAACTCTCTATTTACAAGGACTCAAAATTCCATAACTAATTCTTATATGTTACAACTACCCAACATCAAGCCCACTTAACAATATGAATCATCATGTGAGTCATGTGGGTCTTGGAACACTTTTAACCTCCTAATACAACCTAAACAATAAACTACATCTTTTGAGATCTCATGAAACAAGGTAGAGATCTTTTAAGCTTTACATTGAAATTTGAAAATTTAAATCAAGCTTTTAGTAGGAAAATGCCAAAAAGTTCTTTGATTCAAATTTGACACAAAACCAACATTTCAAAATGTTTCATAGAGAACTAAAATGAATCAAACCACCTACTTAAGACTCTAAACTTCAAAAAATAGATCATATGTACAATTTTAGGTAGTGATGTTCCTGCATCATACGATCGAGAAGCAAGAAACTTTCCATGAAAGTGATAAAAGATTTGGTGTTGATAGTTATCTACAACATCTTCCTTCCAAGTTCATGCCCACCTAAATCCCAAGGACTATTTTAAACATATAGTCCTTTATAATTCTTGATCATGATGGCTCCTCCTTTATTATTCTTTATCTTATTATTCCTCTTTCTTTTCTTCTTGCTTTGCATCTTCCCAATCCATGGAAACTATTATTCATTTATTTTCCTCCAATGACCTACACATGAATCAAACATGTCAACTAAAACCACTTCTTGTTTTCTCCCTTGGAGTTCTCCTTGTTCATTATTTACCAACTCTTCTTCCTCTTGGCTCAAGATTTTTTGCAATGCAAACTTAGTTGCCATGATACTCTCTTGGTCTCCTATGAGACTCATATCATTAGATTCTACCATTATTTTCTACCATAACTTATCTTCTTCTTGAGTTGTTTTCATAACTTATTTTGCCTTCTCTCCTCTCTCATTGCTTGTATTTTTATTTTCTTCACCTATTTCTTGATTGGCCACTTGATTGGCTTCTTCCTCATAACCCATCCAAGATGTGGGTTCACAATCTCTCTCATCTTCTCTATCTTAGTTAGCATCTCATATATTTACTACCTCATCTCACTTATCTCTTTCTTTATCTTAATCCTCTTCTTGGTGTCTTCATGCACCTTCTCTTTGTAGTAGTTCTTCTCAACCTTTCCCTTTTTCATTTTCTTTCTTTCTCTCCTCATCTTAATTAATATGCCTATAAATTCTTTGGTCTCATCTAGAATTATTTTTCTTTCTAACAAGCCTTCCATCTTATCCTCTCAACCATTCATTTGGTCTCTCACTTGACTCTCTCTTTTAGAGTCAATCTCTCTCTTCTGTCCTCACTTAGGACTTCTTATTTTTCTTGTCCTACCTATAAGACTCTCTCAAGCTCACCTATGAGCTTCTTTCTTCTTGGAGATCTCACTAGATCTCTTTCTTCTTTAAGCCTTCTTGGCTAAGGGTTATACCACCTATCTTATTTATACTTCTACCTCTTTTTCACATATACTTGCATCCTCTTACTTCATTATATAATCTCACTAGCTTCTCATAACCACCTCTATGCATCCTTTCAACATAATGTCTTAACAATATCAATCACAATGTACAACTAAATCAATGGAACTCAAACATACCTTTTCAATAGAATCGTCCCATTCTGATACCAAACTAATGCAGAGGGCTTCTTATAAGTTATCATTATAGAAATGAAATAAGAAATTCTTTCATCAACCTTACCTCTGCCTATACCAATAGTCATTGCCTTTGTCTTATCTAGATTTATTCGTTGATTTTTAAACTCTACCTTTAATCACTTATCCTGTATGGGTGTTATTCATCTCTCAACAACTTCACATTTGTATTTCAAAACATGGTTAGAAACATGCTTCAATGACTTTGACTTCAAACTCATGGCATTGGTTATAATAACTCATTTTATTTAATTCTCCTCTATCTAAAATTATATCCTCTAAAAAATTATCACACTTCCATTCATGTCACCCTATTCATGCATTCACTCCACCATTCATATAATTTATTATACTAGTATACATAACACAACACAATAGGTTTTTCAAATAGAATACATATTCCTTTTAACCTTATGAATTCCTTGCTTGTCAATACATACTCAAACAGGTGTTATTATACCATTGTATCAATTCACAAAATCTCATAACATCCTTTATACCTTCCTTACCTACTTAATCACTATCGCAAACTTTTCTCGTATATATAAAAAACACCTAGACTGGGTGATGTCATGGTTCTATTAGCCTGAGATGAGTTATAAATCATATCCAAATGATATAAAGAGTTTCAAATAAATTTATTCAATAAAAAATGTTTAGGAAAATGTTGTGCATCTATTAGAACCCATAAATAACTCCCAAGCATCTCTTTTCACCATTACTAGACACTCTAAACTTGACTGTAGGACTATTTAAAAGTTACAATCTATATACTTTGGTAGAGAGTACCAACTATGTCAAACATATATTCCAAAAAACTTAAATATGCAACAAAATCCTTACCATTATCATTAAGGGTATAACCAAAAGAATATATTCGCTCATCTAGCCTTCACAAACTATTCTTTGGTGTATATACCAATTTAGTCATCTTTGTCAAGAAACACAGTATTCTAGAGTCTGCTAACTTGTCAAAGAACTTAACACAAATTTAGATACTTTGAACCTTTTCAATCACCTTAAGAATAATTAATAGATGTTTACCCATAAATATTTTTAAATTTCTACTTAGTGTATTCATAGTTCAGCTCTCAAAGAAAATACATAGTTTGTTTACCACCTGAGGTTGACATATCTATGAACTATGTATTCAAAACAATAGTAGTCAAATCAAAAAATTCAAGAACCTTACAGAGTGTTATTTATAACACATATAGGTGATCATTAAACCCTTATAGGTTACTTCCTTGCACATGTTCAAATTAGGTCTTCTTCACCACCAAAAATAGGGCCTGTGTTGGACTATTAAAAATATGTTTAGTATCATTACATAATACAATTCATAAAGGCGTATTTAAATAAATATTATGCCAGTTACTAGGCATTAAAATATCCTCAAATGTCAATATAAAATTATTTTTAATTACATACTTTTGCTCAGGCTTTAAACCATAGAATTCAACAACATAGGGCAAACAATATCCAAATTGAGTTCCTTAATCATTCACATGAAATCCAGTTCATAGAGTTTTTACAAAACTTCAAAAATGCAAAGAAACCAACTTACAATATTCTAAGATGACAACAAACATGTTCCATCATAAAAAAAATTATCACATTTTGTTTCTTATTCTTTATTATTGCTTATAAAAAGAATATAGGTCTGTCAAGAATCATTCTTTTGTAAACAAATTATTTTCTATTCTTATTTTGGGTATTTTCTTTATTTAATCCTTTAAACCCACCCCTTCTCCATACTCTTTTTTTCTTGAATGACCTTTCTCACATGCAACTTTTTATTTATAAAGAATCAAAATTCCATAACTAATTCTTGGACATTACAACTACCCAACATCAAGCCCACTCAATAAGATGACTGATCATGTGAGTCATGTGGTTCTTGGAACATTTTTAACCTCCTACTATAATCTAAACAACAAACTACATCTTTTGAGATCTCATGAAACAAGGTAGAGATATTTTAATCTTTACATTAAAATTTGAAAATTCAAATCAAGCTTTTGGTGGGAAAATGTCAAAAAGGTCCTTGATTCAAATTTGACACAAAACCAACAATTCAAAATGTTTCCTAAAGACCTAAAATGACTCAAACCACCTACTTAAGACTCTAAACTTGTAAAAGTATATCATATGTACAATTTGAGGTAGCGGTGCTCATGCATCACCAAGTTAACTTCACTTTTATAGAGGTAGGGGTCTATACTTTATCAACCAAATTAACAAAGAAGAAACAGTCTAATCATGGATATAATTTAGGTATTTTATCAATGTATTTGAATGGAGCATGATGTAATCAAGGAACTAGGGTTGGTATTTCCCTTATTGACCCCAATAGTAAGTAACATGTTGTAGCTTTTAGATTACAATTTCCTTGTACTCATAACATGAAAGAGTATGAAGCTTTGGTCTTGGATCTATAGTTTACAATCAAGCATGATGTCCATCAATTAAGAGTCTTTAGTGATTCTAAATTGGTTATCAAATAGGTATGTAACAAGTTTCAATGCAAACTTTCATATTTAATTAAATAAAAATATTGATCTTGGGACTTGATTAAATTTTTTAATTTTTTTAACATTTTAGTCAATCCTAGAGCTAAAATTGCAATGGTTGATTTATTATCCATCTCAGTTGGTAACCTTACACCATTAAACAAGCCTAAATTGTCCAAATATTTTATTAGAATTGATATCTTGTCCTTCTATACCTAATAATATTAAACATTTTCAATTTTTTTATGATGATAATCAAATTCTTAATTTCTTATCTAACTCCAACATTTTTGAGACAAAGGTGATTGACAAAGAAGAAAGACATGATTTTAAAGAATAAAAATATAATTATGGTGGATTACTTCAATTGAAAGATAATCATATTCCAAAAGGGGATGTTATCACAAGAGATATTTTATGACCTATATAACATAGTAGTTAGATTAGGAAAGGTGTTTCAACTAAGTCTAGAGTCATGAATTCTAAACATGGGAACTTTAGACAAGCCTAAAAACATGATGGTTGGACCTATATGTGTTAATTAAGAAATGCAAACATTGAAAATGATGTTGTTTTGATATCAAGATATCATAACATGGAGCTATAATGACTTGAAGGTGTTTGAACCTCAAGTTATGACACATAACATTACCCTAAACCATATTAGTGACCCTTTAAGCAATATCAAAGGCCTATTAATCTTGTCTTAGAACCATTCATTTTGAAACAAGTCTAGAATATGTTATCAACTTGAATTATCTTCCCATTACGCCATTCAACTTGGGTGGAAAACCTAATACCTTTGAGGAAAAAATGGATAAATTTGCCTTTGTGTAGATTTCATAAATCTCAATTATGCATCAGATAAATACAACTAACCCTTTCTTTCACTTTATGAATTCATTCAACAAGTTATTGGTTTAGAGATGATGTGCTTTTGGACAGATTCTTTGGTGATAATCATATCTTAGTGTATAGGGTAGATAGAGCCAAAATAACATTCACCACAAAATGAGGCAACTATGCCTACAATAAAATGTTATTTGGTTTGCTTAATGTTAGTGCCACATTTCAACAAGCTATGGACATTGGTTTTAAAGGACTAATTGGTTAGTTCATAATAGTATACATAGATGACCTGATTATATTTTCCAAACATAGATCATATCAATTTAGTCATCCAAATAAGGTATTAAAACACTTCAAAAGTTTTAGCATATATCTTAATCCAAAAAATGTGTTTTTTGTGCAACACAAAGCAATATTCTAGGTCATATTATAACCAAATAAGGTATGTTAATTGACCTATAATAAGCTAGTGATATTTCAAAAAATTAGCTACCAAATAGTAGATAAGAGTTGAAATCATTCTTTAGCAAGATAAATTGTGTGTGAAAGTTTATATCCAGTTTCACGAAGATTACGAAAAGTCTAAATTCTATGTTTAAAATAATTAGCTAAGATAGA
>JARHVA010011312.1:32500-70207 GCA_037957365.1 Torreya grandis | reverse complement strand
GTGGGCATTTTCATGTACCATCTTAAAGATGCCTTCCATGTTGCTAAGTTAGTGAAGTTTTCCAAAAAAATTGGTAAACCCAAACCTTCTAAAAGTCCTAACAGACCCAACTTGATTTAGCAATAGAAGAAATAAAAATTAAAACCACCTATGGTATTTATACCTACTACTTCACCAAAAAAAGATCGAGAGGCTTTTACTGAAGGAGAATAGTTATATTTTGATGACATTGTTGATTTGTTTTAGAATCCAAAATATCATATCCCTAATTAGATCATGGATAATTTTAATTATATATGAAAAGGCCTTGGTCTAATAGTGTAAGGAATGTTGTAACCTTTATCAGCTAGAGTACCTAATTTGAATCATGGTCTCATATTTATACCACTTCGGGGTGACTTCATGAATTTTGATAGTGATTCTTCTAAATTGACTAGTGTTGAGACTCCTAGTAGTGCCATAACATCTCAATATATCCTTTTTGATGATCTTGATAACTCATATTTATTTTATAAAAATTCCATTATGACCTTAACACCTCATTATTCCCCTATGCCTTTGTCATTCTAAACTCATTGATTGTGACCAACATAATTCAATCATATGCCTTAATGATTTTTAAAATGAAGAATAAATTATAGAGTATATGGTCCTTATAAATACATTACATTAAAGATGATTTTCCTCTACCCAAGATTGACATGATTATCTATTCTATTGCTAGGTATGAGATGTTATCCCTAATAGATAGATTTTATGGATACAATCAGATCAAGATAGCCTAAGATGATCAACACAAGACTGTGTTCACCACTCTATGGGGAATATTATGTTACCAAGTCATGTTATTTGTGTTAGGAATACAAAGCACAAAAAAATAATAATGAATTAAATATGGAATTAAAATTTAGAAAACAAAACACAATAGAGACATATATTTAATGTGGTTTACCCAATATGGGCCACGCCCACATAGAAACAACTAGTCTTTATTATTCAGTCCAACAAATGAAGGGAAAAAACCTACAATAGATCCACTACAATATTCTCTTCACTCTCACACCATATTCCACCTAATTACAATGTCCTCATATAAAAGGAGGGTTACATATTAGGGCAAAAATGCACAAACATAATCTCTACCATTAGATCTAAAACTTAACAGTGAACAGTCTAGATTAACTATGAAATTATAATATTTTACAATGTATTTTTCAAAAAAATATTCTTTGGGGACATTGTCCTCAAACCCTCACTAGGGGTGGCTCCAAAATAGGTCATCACCCCTTTAAACTCCCATGATGACCCTAGTGGGGGGAGTTACAGCCACACACCTCCCTATCAAGAACTAGGCATTAAAATAAGATCAGGTTTAACCATCCAACAATATCCCACTTGGAGACTGATTATTGTAACTCCATCATTACAACTCTAAAATGGAATTTTCTTTGAACTTTGACCTTGCCATGTTTCTCATCTTCCTTGTTATCCTTGAAGATCTATTGAAGTTAAACAACTCTCCAGCTTATCTTTAGTGACTACCTTTATTAGTATATCTGTAGGATTCTAACTCATGGATCTTTTGTAACTTTAGTTGATCATCTTATAAAACTGAATGAATGAAGTGATACCTGATTTGTATATGTTTGTTTCTTGATTGGAATGCCAAGTTATTTTCTAAATGAATCACACTCTAGATATCAATTTATAACCTAAAATCATCTTAATTTTGACTCAAATATTCCATGAACTATTGCATCCATATCATCTCTTTGATAACTTCTTTAGCGGCAACATATTCTACATCTATAGAAGATAGTTGACAAAGAAACTAACTTCTACAATTTTGAAATCCAACTAACTATTGTGTCACCAATCATGAATACATAACATATGGTGTTCCTCTTTCCATCTAAATCTCTAGCCATATCTGCATCAACATATCCTTATAAGGTAATATATGAGTCTTCATAACACAAATGTCTATTAGTTGTCCCTCTCAAGTACCTGAGAATCCACTTGACTACATCTTAGTGCTCTTTTCTTAGATATTTCATAAACCTACTAACAACTCCCACTGCATGAGCAATATCTGGTCTAGTGTACACCATAGCATACAATAAACTTCCAACTGTTAAATCATATGGCACTTTGGTCATGTAATTTATTTCTTCCTATGTTTTAGGACACTATTCCCTGCTTAATGTGAATTTCCCTCCCAAAGGTGTACTCATAGGTTTTGCATCTTACATATTGAACCTGACTAACACCTTCTTGATGTATTCTTCTTAAGACAATGTCAATTTCCTATTTTTACTATCTATTTTTATTCTCATATCGAGGATTTTTCTTTGCAACATCCAAATCCTTCACTGCAAAAGAATCTTCTAGTTTTCTTTTTAGATCATTTATATCATGCATGTTAGACTCTACAACAAGCATGTCATCTACATACAATAAAAAGATAATATATTTTCCATTATATAATATCTTAAAATAACCACAATGGTCAGAATGACATATACTATAACCTTATTTTCTCATAAACATATCAAATTTCAAATTGGATCTTACTTTAGGACATATAAACTCTTCTTTAACCTACACACCATTTTATCCTTACCTTTGACTTCATATCCTTGTGGCTTCTCCATATATATTTCCTCCTCAAAATAACCATGAAAGAATGAAGTCTTCACATCTAACTGTTCAAGGTACAAATCTTATGCTGCTACCAAACTTAAAATAGTTCTTATATAAGTCATTTTAACTACTGGAGAAAATATTTTGTCAAAGTCAATACCTTTATTTTATGTAAACCCCTTTACAATAAGTCTAGCCTTGTACCTCTTTTGTCTCCATATTCTTCCTTCAACCTATAAACCCATTTATTATACAATGCTCTTTTACCTATAAGCAACTGAACCAAATCCCAAGTTTGGTTATGTACCAAGGAGTCCATCTCCTCTTTCATTCCTTGCTGCCACTTATTTCTAGTTTATACCTACATTGCTTCTTCATAAATTTTTGGCTCACCGCCATTAGTAAATAATAGATAATAAAGTGAAGGAGATTAAATTTTAGGGAATCTACTTACTCTATTATATCTTCTAACTACACTTCTAGGAGTTTGAGGTACTTCTTATAGTTGCACATTCTATTTTTTTAGCACTTTTGAAATTTTATTTCTAGTAACTTCATAAAGTACTTCATATTCTATATTCTTTTTCTATTTTTTTCCCTGCAACTGATCTTTTTACATGACATTTTCATTAAACATTGTATCCCTACTCTTAGTGATTTTACAATTTTCAAAATCCCATAAATGGTAACCAAAATCATTAACTCCATATCCAATAAAAGTAAATTTATTGGATTTTGTCTCAATATTATTTCTATATTTTAATCAATATGGACAAATGATTCAAAACCAAAAGTCTTTAAAAAAGAATAATCTACCTTTTTACCTGTCCATGCTTCCTCTAGAATACCACCATCTAAAGGAATTAAAGACACTCTATTTATGAAGTAAACAATAGTATCCACAGTGTCTGCCCAAAACTATAAGGGTAACCTTGTATGAAATCTCATGCTCCTTACACGCTCCATGATTGTCTTTTTCATCCTTTCTAACACACCATTTGTTATGGTGTTCTTGGGACCATCTTCTCTCTATGAATCCCATGGGCTGAATATTAATTAGCAAACTGCTTGCTACAATATTCACCTCCATTGTCTGATCTGACACACTTCAACTTATTTCCTATCTCATTTTCAACTAAAGCTTTCCATTTCTTAAAAGTATCAAAAACATCATATTTCTTTTGTATGTAATAAACTCAAGGTTTTCTAGTTGCATCACCAATAAAAGTAACATAACAAGAAAATACACCAAGGGATGATACCTAAGCTAGTCCCCATACATATGTATGCATAAGCTCTAAATTTTCATCTTTATTTATCCTACCAACTCTAAGGAATTTAAAATTATTTTGTTTTTTATACACACAATGCTCAAAAAAATTTGAAATCTACCTTTTTCAAATTGGGTAAGAAATTATTTGAGTGGAGAACTTGCATCCCCTTCTCACTCATGTACCCAATTCTATGGTGCCATAATTTTGTATCTAATTTTGTAGAACATAAATTAATAGAAGAGTCAACAT
This sequence comes from Torreya grandis, assembly GCA_037957365.1. Taxonomy (NCBI): domain Eukaryota; kingdom Viridiplantae; phylum Streptophyta; class Pinopsida; order Cupressales; family Taxaceae; genus Torreya; species Torreya grandis. Next base: position 66,041 of record JARHVA010011312.1, on the reverse strand, counting down.
CACCATTATATAAATACAATGTACCTACCGTCTCTCCTTTTTCTATTACCAATGATCCTTTAGTGACCTTCCATAATTTTTTTATGAATATAACTATCTAGCCCTCACTTTCTAGCTTCCCTACTAAATTTATATTCATTCTCAACTTAGGAACATGCCTCACCTATTTCAACAACCATTTGTTTTCATTATTTAATTTTATCTATATTTTACCCTTTCTTACATTTTTATAGGGTTCACCATCACCCAAATAAACATGTCCATCATCACCTTGAACATAGTCTTGAAAATATTTCTTATGGGGTGTAGCATGAAATGAAAATCCTGAATCTAACATCCAATAATCATTAATATTATCTAAATAAAGGATTAAAGAATATTTTAACACATCACCTACTACATTTGCTTACTAGTTTTTATCTTGTTGTCCATCTCCTTGTTTTCCTTTTTAAAACCAACAATCTTTCTTTAGGTTTCCTTTCTTCCCACAAATCTAGAAAACCAATATTCATATGGATTTAGATATACCTTTATTAGATTTCCCATGATTCCTTAGGCCCTTTCCTCTATCGTTTTGTCCTCCCCTATTATCCATAGTCAAATCATTACTTGATGTCTCACTTGTGCTTTTCCATCACATTTTCTCACTAAGGATAACACCAATAATATCATCAAACTTTAAAGTGTTTGAACCAGAGATAGAATTGCTCATAGCCATGACTAAGACATTCCAAATATTTGGCAATGAGTACAAAATTAAAATATCCATAACCTCATCATCAAAATTTACTCCTATAGAGCTTAACTAATTTGTGACCATGCTAAATTCATTTAAATGGTCAGCAATAGACCCACCTTATGATATTTCTAGATTAAATAAATGCTTCATAATAAAAACCTTGTTGGAGGCTGAGGATTTTTCATAGACTCTATCTAATTCCTTTATCACATATGTTGTCTTTTTTTTTGAAATATTGAAGGCCACTAATATTTCCAGACAGCTATATTTTTCCTAGTGCATTTCTGTCAAGAACCTCCTAGTCTTCATCCTTCATAATCACCAAATTCTTAGATATTTCACCCAATGGTAGGAAAAGATCATTATGATATAGATAGTCCTCCATTTACATCTTCCATAGCTGGTAGTTTTGGCCATTGAACTTCTCAACCTTAAACTTGCTTTCTTATACCATTGCTCCCACTCAAACTAGGAACCCTCTTTTCCTATGAGTTTATCTGCCAAATAAACCTTCAGCTTTGATACCAATTGTTAGGAATATAAAACATAGGGAAATATTAATGAATTAAATAAGGAATTAAAATGTAGAAAACACAACACAATAGAGACACATATTTAACATGATTCACCCAATATGGTCTACATCCACTCAAAAATAACCAATCCTTATTATTTAGTCCAAAAAATAAAGGGAAAAGACTTACAATACATCCACTATAATATCCTCTTCACTCTCACACCATATTCCACTTGATTACAATGCCTTCATATAAAAGGAGGGTTACATATTAGGGCAAAAATACATAAACATAATCTCTACTATTAGATCTAAAACCTAATAGTGAATGGTCTAGATTAACTACAAAATTAAAATATTTTAAAATGTATTTTTGACAAAAATATTATTTAGCCTTAGTGGGGGGTGTTGCCCTCCCACACCCCCTATTGAGAATTGGGAATTAAAATAACATTAGGATCCACCATCCAACATTTTGGCTTGAAGAATGTTGGAGCCACTTATTAGCATGCCATGATTATCATATTCCATGACATGGTTCATAATATTTTTAATTACTATGTTGATGACATCCTATCTAAATCAAGAACACGCGCTTGACATCCTGACATTCTATAAAGAATCCTTGAGAGGCTTATGAATATAAAGTCTATCTGAATCTTAATAAGTGTTTCTTTGGCACCAGTTCTTAAAAAATTATAGAGTTCATTATATCACAAAGAGGGATTGAAGTTCACACTACTAAGGTTAAGGATATTTTTGAAATGCCTCCACCTTCAAATAATAAGCAACTCCAAAGCTTGCAAGGAAATATCTAGTCTATACACAAGTTAATTTCTCCATTAGAAAATAAATGCCATCAATTTACACATCTTTTGAAGAAAGGGATCATGTTTCAATGGGATGAAGACTATTATTTAGAATTTGTGAATCTCAATACATATTTGGACAACCCTTTAGTTTTGAGACTGCCAACACCTAAACAACCACTGCTTCTTTACATATCAGCAACTGAACATGCACTGGGGGCACTTTTGGCCCAACATGATGATAAAGGTTAAGAACATGTTTTCTATTATTTAATTAACACAATGGTGTCTTATGAACATTATTATATGCCTATTGGGAAGTCATTTTTATCTATGGTTTTAACTTCCCAAAATTTATGACATTATGTGCTGAAGAATAAAATAATTGTCATCTCTAAGGTGGATCCTCTCAAATTTTTATTATCCAAAGCAGCTCTCACAGGGCATATGGCTAAATGGGTCATGTTATTCAATGAATTTGATGTCGATTATCAAAATTAGAAATCTATCAAGGGATAAGCTATTGTTGATCAACTTGTAGGAACCCCTATTATAGACACTCAACCACTCAGATTCAACTTTCTAGATGATTTTATCATTATAGTGGAAGAAGTATAGAAGGAACCTAAATAATAGAATCTATATTTTGATGGTTCCTTAACTTTTATATGATTTGGAGCTAGAATATTTTTGATTACACCATAAGGGTATTTGATTCCCAAAGTGTTTCACATTAATTTTCATTATACCAATAATATGGCTGAGGATGAGGCACTTATTACAGGACTACATCTTACCATTTAATGGGATATTCAACATTTAATAGTCTATGGTGATTCCTAATTGATCATCAATAAAATCACTGATTAGTATCAAACTAAAGATGATAATATTGTACCCTACAATCAAATTGTGGATAATCTCAAGGTTCATTTTAAATCTCTATAGTTTGAACAAGTACCAATGGCCAATAATAGATTATATGATGCAATGGCAATAATTAGGTCAATGATATAGATTGATAGAAGTGCTAAAGAGTATTAGTTTTTGATTGAAAATCTTATTCAACCTGCACATGTTTTTCTAGATTTAGAAAGGTTATATGCCATTGATAGTCCTAATCACCCACTTAAATTGCCTTGATATCAGGGTTATTATAGTTATTTACATGATCACTTTTTTCCACCTGACCTATCCAATAATCAAAATAAACTTTTCCTTCACCATCTAGCCTATTATACCCTCCTTGGAAACACACTTTATCATAAAGGTTATGATGGAGTTCTATTTCATTGTTTATCTTCAGGAGAATCCAAGCTAACACTTAAGAAGGTTCATGAAGGAATGTGTGGGGCCCACCCCAATGGTGTAGCCTTAGCTAGAAAACTCCTCATAATAGGATACTATTGGATAAAAATAGAGACAAATTCTTTCAATTATGTGAGGAAGTGTGTTCCTTGTCAACAACATGAAAATTTGACACATGCACCTTCTTTACCACTAAAACCAATCACAACACTAGGATCATTTTATACTTAGGGCCTCGATCTCATCTAAAAAATAAACCCCACATCTTCAGATGGCCATAAACACATTTTAATTTCTACTAAGTATTTTACTAATTGGATTGAGGCCATTTCTATTACTTATGTCACTGAGAAGTAGATAACCAAGTTCATTTATTACCATATCATCTGTTGATATGGTATTCTAGCACACATTATTTCCAGTAATGGCAGATCCTTTGAAAATAGAGATGTTAAAGACCTTTGTGAAAAATTCAAAATCAAGTATAAGAAATCAACACCATATAACCTACAAGGAAATGAAAAAGTATAGGCATCAAAGAAGACCATTATATCCATTTTAAAGAAGACTGTCAATAAAGTTGGTTATAATTGGCACTTGAAATTTTTTCCTATCATTTGGTCTTATTGAACCAATCAGTGAACACCTATGGGAGCCACTTCATACTCCCTTGTTTATGCCACAAAAGCTATTATCTTGATTGAGATCAAGCTTCCATCATTATGAGTATCTTTGGAGCATATTGAAAATTATGAATAATATATATTCTCAAGGTTGCAAGAACTATAACTTCTTGATGGAAAGTGTTTGGCTGCCCTATAAAACTTGTAAGCCTATAATAATATATTATAGAGAAGATAAAACAAGTACATTATCCCTTAGGCATTTGAGATTGGTGATTTGGTCTTGAAATAGAACCATAATAACACAATAAAAAAGGTAAGTTCTACCTTAATTAGTTGGGACTATATGTTATCATGACAAACTATGGATCAGGGGCATATCGATTGGATACTCCAAATGGTGAAGAACTTCTAGATACCATGAATATTGTGCACCTTAGAGGTTCTACTATTGATAGTCATTTGAACCATTATTTACAAGACCCCTTATTTGGGGGAAACTTGTGATAAAGTACTTTATCCTACCATTATATCCTAGACCATCCCATGTTGGACCATATTCTTTGTTTTGACCTACCTTGGATTTTTTTTTCGAGAACCATATTATTTTCATGACTTTGGATAATGAAAAATTTAGACCATTTACACTCTAAACACATTATATACCACCCTAGACCATCTTCTTTTAGACCATGTTCATTCTAGACCATTCTATTTAGAACCATATTCTTTTCATATCATGGGCCATTGTAACTTGGACATTTTTATCCCTTGATAAATTATGATCCTAATTATGACTCATACGTATTGTGAACACTTTCAACACCAATTTTTCAAAGTAGATCAAAATGAACAATATTTTTTTATCTTTTTTATAGATAAGTAAAAATGGATGCATTAGCTCAAGATATTTGCCTGTAGGATGGTTCTTTAGATATCTCTCATGCTACATGCTATTCTATTATTATGTTATTGTTTGGTAGGCATTATTGCCTTAACATGACCTCATTCTTGCCAATTTCTGAGCATGTGCCATTGAAGTTGACTTAGTTTTTATTGGAACTTATACTCTTGGATAAGAATCTCCTTGATTAGTTATTTCCCCTGGACATTTGTACATATTTTATCCTAAAAACACAAAAACATTAGAAAATTATCGATGAAAAGAATAAAAACATTATCTTGCAATTTTGATATATTTTGATCTCTTATAATCTTACTATTTTTGAAGTAGTCATCCCACATGCATTCCATTTTTCAAGACCATTCTCATTTATATGCTCTCACTATTTTGTGGGCCCATTTCCTGTTCCTCTAAAACATGAATCATGTTTCCTTCTCATCACTTTTATTCTATCCTATTTCCTGGGATAACTACGTTTGGCCTAAATTTCATGTTTAACCATGCATCCCTAGAACTATGTAGGCAATGTCCACTTATTTTATACATCTAGAGTCATCTCAGCCACCCCCTTCCTTTTCTTCTTTTTCCCCCATCTTTCTTTTGTATTATTTCCCTATCACTTGGAAGGCAACTATGTGTCCTTATTCTTGTTATGCTATTGTAGAAAGTAATGCCTCTACTACACATGCTTGAATAATTATTTTCAAACCATAATAAAATTTTATTTGTGTGTGTTTATTTGAGTTTTGGTGTTTTTTTGTGCTTTATTATCTCTTCATTTATTTCTTCCTTTGTTTCTTATTGTTCTTTCTTGGTCTTTTTTTTTTCTATTTGGTCTTGTTCTTTTATTTTATTTTCCAAGAACATCTTGATAGTACAAATGGGTCTTAAATATCCATATCTTGATTTCATGTTGTTTATTACGTTATTTTTACTTTATTCTTATACATTCATGTTCCTACTTAAGTCTTGATTATTCATATCTTGATCTCAAGTTAGGTTCATTTATGTTTTCTTTTTCTTTCTTTCTTTCTTTTTGTTTGTTTTTGTTTAAATGTAAATAGTTATAACTCTGGTTTTGGTAGTTCTTATCATTATATTTAGTTATAAATATTCACATTTGAATTGACTTTGCATAATTGAAATGACATGTCAATATAATTTGATCATACCTATGATGCATAATTTAATTTTTATATAGAAATCACTATATGATTTGGATCCAAGTCTTAAGATTGATGAAACTATGATGAATATCTCTCAAGTGCACTAATAAAACTAGGTACCAATGGTTTTTATCACACCCAATTCTATGCAAGACATGCAACTCTTAGCACACATTATGAGTCTAATCAAATAGTGATCATTTTTCTTCATTCCTCATTCCATTCTCTCCCAGCTACATTAGCTTGAGGTCTGTTTAGACTATGTAGACAACTTGTTAAGGTGTGGAGCTAAAAGCTTCACCAAGTAGCAAACTAAAATAGTTTCGGGTTTACACAGTCACCGGCATCGGTTAGGAGCGACCGACGTCGGTCAGGAGTGGTTAGAGGAACGCCAGCGTCGGCAGAGGATCAGTCGACGACGGTCACATGCAGACTGGCAGGAACCGGTGTCGGTTACCTGTGTGTCCAGAATGTTATTTTCGAGGACAGAAGCGAGTGTTTGCATGATGAGTTTAAGTCTTAGTCTTAAGTTTGTGTTTCTATTATTAGCAAGATTGTTTTTAGAGCCCTTGTTCAAGAGGCTTAAATATTTGTTGCAAGTGCATGCTCAAGTTTCCTAATTATATATGTAGGAAAGATCTTCTTAGCTTAGTAAGTTGAATTGTATGAGTAGAACATTGTGAATGTTTGAAGGACAGTATAGAGTTGTATCAATCCAGGTTGTTGGAATTGATTGTACTTGAGAGAGAGAGCTCTTGAGGAATAGAGATCTAGAGAGATCTTGTGCATCTGAGAGAGGTGTGGAATAAATAAGTTTCTTCAATTGTATTCCTTTTGTAAAGAGTTTTAATACAAGTTTTCAGGGTGGTTTCTTGTATCTCTTATTCTGTGTTATTTATCATTCTAGTTACTTATCTATCTAATTTAATTCCATGTTTATTGCTTTCACAAGTGTAATCATTGTTGGTTGATCCCCAACAAGTGGTATCAGAGCTCAGGTTCACTAACAGGTGGTTCAGATCTGTGTAGTGTGTTTGGATTATAGGTTGCTCACAGGGGTTTCTGCAGGGATTTCTATTTGAGTGGGAGAAGCAATGGCAGAAGAAAGTAAATTGAGAATGGAAAAGTTTAATGGCAAGAACTATCAACATTGGAGAATGCAGATAGAGGACTATCTGTATCAGAAAGATCTTTACTTACCGTTAGGTGGGATTGCAAAGAAGCCCAAGGACATGGAGGATGAAGAATGGGAAGTTCTTGATAGAAAGGCTCTGGGGTCTATAAGACTGAGTCTACCATCCACTGTGATATCTAATTTATCACAGGCAAAAACAACGGTAGAGTTAATGACTACATTAGCAAATTTGTATGAAAAACCCTCAGCTTCTAATAAGGTATATCTTATGAAGCAGTTATTTAATTTGCATATGCAAGAAGGTGGATCTGTATCTAATCACCTGAATGATTTCCATGGAATTGTTAATCAATTAAGTTCAGTCAATATTGTATTTGATGATGAAATAAAAGCTCTTTTAATATTATGTTCTTTGCCTGAAAGCTGGCATGGCTTGGTAATGGCAGTTTCTAATACTGCATCTGCTTTGAATATTTTAAAAGTAGAGGATGTTGTTAGTGTTATCTTGAATGAGGAAATTCGCAGGAAAAGCACAGAAGAGACATCTGAGAATGCTTTAAATCTCGAGAGCAGGGGTAGGCAAAAAGAAAGGAGCAAGAGGAGATCAAGATCTAAGTCTAAGGGAAGAGGCAGATCCAAATCCAGAAATGGCAGAAGGCCACAATGTTGGAACTGTGGAAAGTTGGGGCACATAAGCAGAGATTACTGGTCAAAGCCTAAGGAGGAAAATCAGCACGAAGGAAAGGAAGAGGCAAAGGTTGTAGGTATTGCATAAGATGCTCTAATTTTCTCTTTGCATAATAATATAGAATCTTTTGTATTAGATTCTGGTGCATCTTTCCATGCTACCCCTAATAGGGAATATTTCAGTGACTATATCCATGGAGATTTTGGAATAGTGTACTTAGGGGATGATGAGCCTTGTAAGATTATTGGCAAAGATAAAGTGCAGTTGAAGATGCAGAATGGAAACACATGGGTGTTGAGAGATGTGATGCATGTTCCTAGCCTGAAGAGAAATTTGATTTCTACAGGAAAGTTAGGAGATGAGGGTTGTACAGTAACTCTCACAGCAGAATCTTGGAAGGTGACCAAGGGTGCACTTGTTATGGCCAAAGGTAAGAGAGAAGGTACTCTCTATTTTTGTAATTGTGTTACTAACAAATCTCCTTCTGTATTATCTACTTCAGATGTGGATGCTAAATTGTGGCACTCAAGGCTTGGCCACATGAGTGAAAAGGGGATGTCAATTCTTAAGTCTAAAGGTATGCTTTCAGATTTGAAAAGTATGGATCTAGAATTTTGTGAGCATTGTGTATTTGGAAAATAGAAAAGGGTTAGTTTTCTCAAGACTGGGTCTACTAAGAAAATGCATAAGTTGCAGCTTGTTCACACAGACGTGTGGGGACCAGCTCAGGTAGCCTCTATTGGAGGATCATGGTACTATGTTACGTTCATAGATGATGCTACAAGAAAGGTATGGATCTACTGTATTAAAAAGAAATATGATGTTTTTGAGACTTTTAAGATTTGGAAAGCTATGGTTGAGAATGAAACAGGCAGAAGATTGAAGTGCTTGAGATCTGACAATGGCGGTGAGTTCTGCAGTCTTAAGTTTAACTGGTATTGTTACACACATAGAATCTGTAGGCAAAGGATAGTTCCTAGGACACCTCAGTAGAATGGTATTGCTAAAAGGATGAACAGAACAATCATGGAGCATGCAAGATGTATGAGATTGCATGCTGGGTTGCCCTTAGAGTTTTGGGCAGAAGCTGTTGACACTGCAGTGTACCTGATTAACAGAGGACCCTCTATAGCTCTAGATGGTGGTATTCCAGAAGAGGCATGGATAGGTAAAAAGGTAGATCTCTCATATCTCAAAGTTTTTGGTTGTGAAGCCTTTATGCATGTAGATAAGGAAAATAGAAAGAAGCTTGATGCTAAGTCTATGAGGTGCACGTTTATTGGCTATGGCTCAGATGATTTTGGTTTCAAATTTTGGAATCTAGGAACTAACAAGGTAATTAGGAGCCGTGATGTTGTTTTTAATGAAAAAGTGATGTATAGTGATCAGATGAGGAAGCTAAATCAATTTGGGCAGAGAAATGGTGAATTGGACGAAGTGATGGTCCAAAACGAGCTCGCAGGAAAAAGAAATAATCACTTACATGAAAACACAGAGACCGACGTCGGCAGGTTAGGAACCGGCATCGGCAGTACATAAACCGATGTCGGTCATATAGAGACCGACGTCGGTAGAGCAGGCATCGACGTCGGCCAGGAAGAACCGGCATTGGCCAGTAATAGGTCTACAGGTGGCCGAGGTCGGTCACTGTCAGAGAATTTGGGTGGACAGCATGTTGAGAACGAGTCTAAGACACCCATCAGGAGGTTAGAAAGGGTAAGTAAGCCTCCAATTAGATATTCTCCTTCCTTATATTATTTATTGCTAACTGATGGTGGAGAACCAGAGAGTTTTGAAGAAGCATTACAGGTGGAGTCCAAGAGTCAGTGGGAGCATGGCATGGTTGAGGAGATGGAGTCCTTAAGAGAGAACCAAACATGGGATTTGGTTGAGTTGCCAGCTGGTAAGAGAACACTGAAGAACAGATGGACCTACAGGTTGAAGGAAGGTGAGAATGGACAGATGAGATATAAGGCCAGATTGGTAGTGAAAGGATTTGCACAAAAGCCAGGTATTGACTTTGGTGAGATTTTTTCTCCTGTTGTTAAGATGACTTCTATACAGGTTGTATTGTCTCTGGTTGCTTTTGAGGATTTGCATCTTGAGCAGCTAGATGTTAAGACAACATTTCTTCATGGAGATTTGGATGAGGAAATATACATGGAACAGCCAGAAGGATTTGAGGTCAAGGGTAAGGAGAAGTTAGTGTGCAGATTGAAGAAAAGCTTATATGGCCTCAAGCAAGCTCCTAGACAATGGTATTTGAAATTTGACAGGTTTATGACTGAGCATGGCTACAGTAGGTGTCAATCTGACCATTGTGTATATTTTAAGAGATTTTATGATGGTAGATATATTATTCTATTGTTGTATGTAGATGATATGCTGGTTGCAGGATCACACATGCAGGATATCTTTGAGCTTAAGGTGAAATTAGCTCAAACGTTTGCTATGAAGGATTTGGGAGTAGCAAAGAAAATCCTTGGCATGAGCATTAAGAGAGATAGGAAAAATCACAGGTTGATATTGTCTCAAGAGGATTATGTGGACAAGGTGTTGAAACAGTTCAATATGCAGGATGCTAAACCGGTAAGCACACCTTTGGCTGGACATTTTAAGTTGAGTAAAGAACAATGTCCTAATTCACATGATGAGGTAGGTTACATGAGTAAGGTTCCATATTCTTCTGTGGTAGGAAGTTTGATGTATGCAATGGTGTGTACTAGACCGAATATTGCCCAAGCAGTGGGAGTTGTAAGTAAGTATATGGCCAATCCAGGTAAGGAACATTGGAAAGCAGTTCAGTGGATCCTTAGATATCTGAGAGGAACTGGCAGTAGACACTTGTGCTATGGAGGTTCAGATACTTCTCTACATGGTTATGTAGATTCAGATATGGCAGGTGATTTGGATGGCAAGAGGAACACCATAGGTTATGTTTTTACTATAGGTGGAACAGAGGTTAGCTAGATATCTAAGTTGCAGAAGGTTGTTGCCTTGTCAACTACAGAAGCAGAGTATATTGCAGCCACAGAAGCTAGCAAGGAAATGATATGGATGACACGGTTCATGGAAGAGCTTGGAAGGGAGCATGGGAGTTGCAAATTGTATAGTGACAGTCAGAGTGTAATCCATTTGGCTAAGAATTCAGCCTTTCATTCAAGAACCAAGCACATACAGCTAAGGTACCACTTCATACAGCAGGTATTCGAAGATGGTGAGTTGAAGCTGGAGAAAATCCATACAGATAGGAATCCTGCTGATATGTTAACCAAGCCGATTACAAAGGAGAAGTTAAATCTTCATTCAACTTCTGTTGGTCTTCATGATTGAGTTGAAGATGGAGGAGCTAGAAGATGTTGCTGTACAGGTATTGGTGTAGCTATTTATCTCCAAGTGGGAGATTGTTAAAGTGTGGAGCTAAAAGCTTCACCAAGGAGCAAACTAAAATAGTTTCGGGTTTACACAGTCACCGGCATCGGTCAGGAGCGACCGACATCGGTCAGGAGTAGTTAGAGGAATGTCGGCATCAGTAGAGGATCAGCCGACGACGGTCACATGCAGACTGGCAGGAACCGGCGTCGGTTACCTGTGTGTCCAGAATGCTATTTCTGAGAACAGAAGCGAGTGTTTGCATGATGAGTTTAAGTCTGTCTTAAGTTCACGTTTCTATTATTAGCAAGATTGTTTTTAGAGCCCTTGTTCAAGAGGCTTAACTGTTTGTTGTAAGTGCATGCTCAAGTTTCCTAATTCTATATGTAGGGAAGATCTTCTTAGCTTAGTAAGTTGAATTGTATGAGTAGAACATTGTGAATGTTTGAAGGATAGTATAGAGTTGTATCAATCCAGGTTGTTGGAATTGATTGTACTTGAGAGAGAGAGCTCTTGAGGAATAGAGATCTAGAGAGAGATCTTGTGCATCTGAGAGAGGTGTGGAAGAAAGAAGTTTCTTCAATTGTATTCCTTTTGTAAAGAGTTTTAATACAAGTTTTCAGGGTGGTTTCTTGTATCTCTTGTTCTGTGTTATTTATCATTCTAGTTACTTATCTATCTGATTTAATTCCGCGTTTATTGCTTTCACAAGTGTAATCATTGTTAGTTGATCCCCAACACAACTCTTGAATACATGTCATATCTCGAGTCGGATCGACCACTTTAATTCTTATTTTCATATCCTTCATCACTTTTTGCATTCTTGTATTCCTAGTTTTCTATGATTATTTCAATCATTTGACCATCACCTCTATGTTTGTGCCCACTCATATTTAATATATGCAATAGGTTATATCCTTGAGATTTTGATTGCCAATTTTCCTTATAGGGGTACAACATTTGAACCAATCACAAATCTAAATCAGCTCTATAGGGGCAAATAATTCTTTATCAATGATTAAAATCAGCCCTACTCGGGCAAAATTGATTTATCAACTAATCAAATTCATTCTAATGGGGCACATTATTATTTAATTTCATTGGAGACACACTTCTCATATTTATTCTAATTCCAAGCTCTATGGGATTTTACCCTCATTCTGACAATATTTTAGTGTGCAACTTGTCTTGAGATTGGTCATTCCGTAAGTGTGCAACTTACACCCTAGTTTTGGGTGTGTTCAAAGTGTGTCACTTATATTTTTGGATTGTACCCTTCCCATTCCCCCCTTCCTTGGGGTCCATTATATTTTAATTATATTTTTATCATTGATGGGTTCAACATGTGAAAGGATTGAATCTTTTGGATTTAATTTATTTCATGGTTTAATCTCACTTTCTCTCTCTTTTAGATAGTTTATCCTTCTCTTTCATCCTTATATGTTATCTTGAGGGGGAATCATGGGTTATTTCTTTTCAGATTATTCTTAACAACTCTTTTATTTGAAAAGATGTTTCTTCACCTAAATTTATCTCTATACTTTATCAAATAGGGGCAAAATATAGACATCCAATTCCTAACACCATTATATTGAAATTGTAAATCTTATTCAAAATTTATGAAAATGCATAAATTGGGCCAAAATAATTTAAACACACTAAATGGTTTGAGTTTTTCATAAACTTGTGTCAATTTAGGCTAATGTATCCCTAAATGGGGAAATACATTTTATGTGATTAGTAACTTTGATCAAATCATTTTGAGTCAAAATGATGAAAATGCATTTTGGTGCTCTCGATCACTCTTTTCTTCTAATTCAGAGGCACATGACATATGCATGTGTTATTTTATGTCAACAATGTCCTAAATGGGATAACGGTCTATACGTAACTAAGATAGCCTTTTAATTTCTCTCTAGTAAAATTATGACCTAATAATATGACTTTTTTACCAGTTTGATTAATGAAGTGAAACCAATTTTCAAATAATTGATTAATATTACTTAGGCAAATTAAACCAAATTATGAGCTTAAGTAATAATTCTATGGAATTTATTGAATATTTATTTATTAGAAATTGATTCCTATTATTTACATCATCAGATGACATCATATGTGAGGTGGCATCCATAAGCCATAAAGGCACTAAATATCAAGAATATGGCTTCCCATGCCTCTTTAATGCCCATTCCAAATGTTTATGAGGGTATTTATGGATTAATTATGCAATATTAGATTAATTCATGGCCACACATCTTGATCTCAAGATGGACAATCATGGTTGGTACTTATCAATTTGGAAAATATATAAATAAGAGGGCCAAGACCATTTTGATTAAGCTTCATTTGTATAAACTTATAATGTAGGATTATCTCTACAAGTCGTAGTTTGATAATGCTTTATTTGCAATAAGATAGATTCAAGACAGGCAAAATATTTATTTTCATATAATGAACCTATTTTAGTTGGTGTTCTTGAGATGATAGAGGATCTTGGCCTTGCATAATTGTTGAATATTTGAGCACCAAATCAAGGGGAAAATCATGTTTTGAGCCACATTTAGATGGTGGGATGTTCTTGTGAAGGTAATGTATATGCACTCTCTTTCATTTGCTCTTAATTATCATTTTCACACCCCATTTGAATATGTTGGCTTAGACTATTATGTTCTTATGCATTTTTATTGATTTTCTTTAATAATTCTTGATATAACCATCTTTGTAATCCATCTCTATAATAGGTGTGTGCATAGGTAGGGGAAATTGCATATGCATTAGACATCCTAGAAAAGGGAAGGTTGAATGAAGTGTTTTCATGTCTCATGTCTAAATAAGAAGATAAGGGTGTATTTATTGCCTTAGACAAAAATTTTGATGACTGACAAAGAAGGAAATATTGTGTTAGAGAGAGTGCATTTACAAGATGAATTTGGTAAGCTTATAAATAGAGTCGTACACATGTTCAAGGTGGAGCGAAAGGGATACCTATGTATAATGAAACTTTGGAAGTAATGGAGTTTATAGACAAGAATTTGAGATTGAAATAATGCTTAAAAAATTTAAAAAGGGAAAAAATAAAAAACATATTTTTTGGAATTCATGGGTAAGGTATTTATAAGCTAACAAAAGATGGGGGGGGTGCAAGCAATAATTCCTAATGTGATAAAAAAAGACAAACATGAAGGAAATAATGAAAGAGTATGATTTTGTTGGAAAATGTGCCAAAATTTAAAAGAAGCCTTAGGATAAAAAAATACCTCATTCTCATTCATGTAGGATGACAAGTCATGGTATATGGTAGGAAGGTCAAATATTTGATGTAGTAGGTAGAGGTGTTGAGTTATATTCTTATAATGTAAAATTTTACACTTTTAGAGTTTGAATAACTTTGAGGTCAAATCTCTTTAAGGCGGATGGCATGTTTTTAACATAAACAAAAAATATATTTATGTGTTGTGTGTGTACACTTAGTTAACATTATTTATATTATTTTATATTTTGGGTGACTAAAGTTAGTGAAGGGTTAATCCCTAAGTTAGCCATAGGTTATTTTATCATTCAAACTCTAAAAAAAAGTTTAAATATAAGTATCCATTATATTATCAACCTTTAATAAGCACAATCAAGTCTTACCAACAAGTGAAATTAAGCAATAAATCATCAATTATCACCTAGTCATAAATAAATTCACTAATAAACTCTTGGACTCAGTCCAAAAGAGTGAAATCATGCATCATTCCAAGGTTTATTCAAATGAAAAAATGGAAATTTGGGTCCATAAATAATCTCCATTGAGTTTCCTCTAACTCAGCATAATCGCCAAACTAAATTCAATGCTTACTAAGCACTAAGTTAATTAGAATGGCTAATCATAGAATATGGTAACTAAGAGTGCACAATTCAATAAATGAAAATTTCTATTCATTTCAAATCCTAAAATGTAGTAAAGAGACATTTTATATCCTGATTTAATAAAACATACCATGTCCATGATTTCATAATCTTTATATTTTTATAAGTTTCCTTTCTACACATGTATAGTCCTCTATGGTATTAAAATGGCTTTCACTACATCCTTTAGTTTGGAAAATTTAATGTGAATTTCTTGTGAGATAATTCAAAGTTACATAACATTAAATCTATTGGATACACCATGTCAGATAAACATTTTCTTTTAGGGAGGTATTTAAGATGTGTATTTCACATAATTGGGTTCTTACAAATATTATATTTATATTTTATATTATTAAACCTTAAATCAATCTAAATCTCATCTCAATTATTTTTCAAAATAGTATTATTCGGATAGTTTATAAACTAGGTAGTGCCAAAATTGGTTAAGCATAACAACATAACCTCATTGTCATCAAAATTTAAGAAAGTTGTATCTTTTGATTGGAAATTTAAATTATTATTAAACTAATTCCATATCACTCTTGTGATACATGTATTTCCTCATGCCAATTTTCAGCCATGTTAGAATTAAATATCATGTTCAATTAATATGTCAAAAAGAGTTATCAAAACTATTTTGGTGATTTAAATTTTAAGGGGATTATGGAGATTAAAACCCTAGGTTGTTAAGGGTTTGGAATAATAAACTAGGGAATAAATATCCAATAAATAAAAACACTAATATATAAAATAATTGACCTGAATATGATTATTCTAAAAATAAAAATGAACTACATAAATATGTAGTTAGCTAAAAATTAATTGAGATAGATATTTAATAGGCTAAAAACTAGTATAGAGACTAAGCAAGGTGTCATCAACAATAACCTAAAGTCAAAACTCCTCCTAGATAGTATTGTGGTCCTTTGAATAGTAAGGAACTATGCTAGTGTCTTTTGGGATGTGATAGTGTCCCTTACATGTAGATATTGTGAACTTATCGATGTATCGTTGCCTAAGTTTAAGATGCTTGTGCCTGTATGCCTAAGTGTTGGATCATTATATTTGACTGATTTGGAAGTAAAACCCTAGAACTCCATGTTTATTAGGGTATTTGAGGAGCATAAGTAGAAAAAGTGTGATGTTAGTTGGATAGGTTGGATGTGACCTCAACACCCCATTGTGTTGAGAGTTTCCTATATACCAATACCTTAAGAGGGGATCAAGCCTAATGTAGTTCTCCCACCTAAGTGCTTGGTGCAAGTACAATTGAATGTTAATATGATTGATTTTTTGAGTTCTTAGAGTATGACTCAATACTATAAATATAAGTATTCTAAGATCTGGGATGTTGTAGTAAAGGTTGTATGCAGAAGTAGGGAAGAATAGGGATCAATAACCTTGATTTTTACATCTTATTATTGAGTTTATTTGTGTGTATTTGCATCTAATTTCCATCTAGTGGGTAAAGGGATAAAAGTGGTGTATACAAACTAATCTAGTGCTTGTCGATATGTGGAATAGGTATAGGCTAACCCTATGTTGTATTAAAAAATGGAAATATGTCTATTGGAGAAAAAAAGAGGTAAAGAATAGTAGCACAGTCCTTTGGACACTATCGTAGTGCACTAGGGTCCAAATGGTTGTGCTAGTGTATAGGTGGTAGAATCTAGTGTACCAGGGGCCTAAATTCCTAGGATATGGTCTAGGACTAATTTTGGTACATCTACAGATGGGTTAGACTTGCACAAAATTTGGATAAGGATCAAAAGAGGCCTTAAGATAGGTCTAGGGATAAGTTAGGGATAGGGTGGTCTCAAGTGACCCTCATTGCACTCAAGTGACATTTTATATGAAAATATATGCCCCCATTTATTATATAAATATAGTAAAGTGAAATGACTAAGATAAATGAAAAATAAGCATACATGGACTTATCCATGAGGTGAAACCCATGAATTTAGGTTTGAGTATATGTGGCATGCTCAATTATGTATCCTATAAATGAAACATGAAGGAATCAGTCCTTAAGAAACATTAAAACTAAATAAAAATTTGAGTAAGAGAGATAAGAAAGGAAAAAATAAACCTTGTTGGATACATGAACCAAAGAAAAAGCCTGTTGACATCTCGTGTGTAGTTGGTGATCAAATTGGTGAATAGTTTGGACTGAGCTCATAGATTACTCAATCCCCATGTGTGGATGGATAAAGAACTCAATTTAGTTTTAACTCCATCATTTCCCACCCCTGTTTGATGGATCATAATATATGAATATCCTAGATTAGATTGATGGCTTATCCAACACTCCTAAGTAGGTGGCTCAATAACTCAAGTAGGCTACAACTCCATCATTGCTTACCCATGTGTAGTAGATGCATATGTATGAAAAATTCACAATGTAACTAAAGTTTTATGATGTAATTGAAACTATATATGATGGATCTAGGTCCACCTAGAAACTCTAAAATTAAAAATGGCTTAGAGGCCTCTCAATCAGGTAGCTTAGGGACTACTTGGTAATTCTAATCGATGTAAATAGAATAAGGCATCAATTTAGTGTAAACCTAGTGTAAATGGTATTTTGGGTATACAATGTGGAGAATGACATGTATTTTTCCATTCCATATGATCAATAGGTATATAAGTGAGAAAACTTCAACAATGTTCCATCTACATGCCCCCAATTTTGATATTTATGCATATGGATTCGAGACTGAGTTATAATAATTTGTATCTAAGTATATCTAAAATTGAAATTCAAGTCATCATGCCATGCATGATTCCCCTAATCTAAGAAAAATAGTGTGATATCATTAAATAACTAAGTAAACTGAGCATAACTAATAATCTTTGACTAATATTATGCAAACTTGAACCTTAACTATTGTACCTTTTTGGTAATTCCTAAATTCCATATTTATGGGGCTAATGATAGTAGCATGATACCATAGACTTTAGTGCACTACACTAGTGTCCTCCATGTCATGCTAGTGTCATTCTATGATTTTTCTATGCCAAACTAAAATTGATTTATGTCTTATTATTTTCCACTTTGTTTTCTTGATTTTGAGTTCTATAATTTGTGTTTGCATGCTGAAAATTGTGTTTTGAGTGCATTCGAGTGGCCTGATCTTTGTGACAAACCCATGTGAATGCCCCCTATTTTGAGGGGATTTGTTAAACCTATGCAACAACTATCCTTAAAATAAAATCTTTGCATCATGTGTGTTAGACTAAAAATATATGACATCTAGGTGATAAACCAATATAATGTGTATACATGACATTAGAATGTAAAATAATATAAGTATAGGTTGGTAATGTTTGATGTATGTTAGATCTAGAATTCACATGGTTGTCAAGATAGATATAAAAAATTTAGCATGTATATGAGCATAAAATGTAAATATAATCTATTTAAACTACTTGGGGGGATGGGGAATGATGTCCATCAAGGCACCCAAGAAGAAAGGAGAGATGCATGAGGTCCCTCATGTCATCAAAAACTGAGAGTGTGAAAGTAACAAGCAATATACAAATTTCATGGCCATGATAAATACATGAAATCATACATAAAAACACATGAGACATTCAAAGTAATTCAAGGGGACATAACACAATGGACATGGGCACATGCCACTATGTCTAAGAGAGTAAAACATGCAAGGACATGTTCAAATGTCTACATACATAATTAGGAAAGCACACACAAGGGTATGCACACATATATCCAAAGCATAAAAACAATGAAGGGAAGTGGCTTAGATCCATAGAAACATGGCATATTCAAATTTCCTCAAGTATATGTATAAGAAAAGAGACACAATACAATCTTATCTAGGAAAGCTAAAAATGAAAGTATGCATGAATGTGTGATATAAATCTATATAAGAGAAAAGTTGTACATAAGCTAAGTCTAGAGTAGTAGTAGTCAGAAGAAAAATGTGTATAGGATGCCCCCAATGGGTGAATATATCAATGCTAAATCTATGTATCTATTTGTGTGCCCCCAATGGGTAGATAGTAGTAAATATGGATCTATGTGATAGACCCAAGTCCTATAATAATCTAAAAACACTAAAAAAATAACAAGCGAAGAATGTATGTATGATAAAATCAACTAGACTAGCATAAATAGAAAATGTAGTACATATAAAATATAAGGAATTTAAACATGGAAATGCATGCAATCTAAAACTTTGTATTTTGTTGATCGATATTTAAATGTTTTTATAATTTTTTAATATGAGTTATTTATAAGAGGATAGATACTACTAACTAATGAGTCTCAAAAGAGACTCAATATCAATGTGTTTTATATAAAAGAAAGGAAGAGTGATCATGTGTGTTTTATGATGAGGTATCTAAGATCGAAGAATCATATATATTGAGTGATCTTTATTTTAAACTATGAAGTGGGGATATGAGTCTATGAAGCTGATTGAATAGCGATGTGAACTCTAGATTGATTGGGAGCCCATATACTATAAATAAATGTAACTCAAGTGTATGTTCTATGCTATAACATTGTTATATGTGGTAATGGGTTAGAGAAAGGCTCTCTAGATTCCATAATATGTCTCTGATGGATGTGTGTCTCTAATAAAGTTCTCCATGGTAGATTATACATATGTGGTAATGATGTTGGAGTATACCTCACTTGCATTAGGGGCTCAACTAATATCTAAGGTGTGCTAATGAACTCTATGTTTATATTTGTAACTGGTGATTGATATATAACTCATTTTGGAATAGGTAAAGGATACTCATATGGAAGGTCATTAATTATAACCACTTGATTAACATGTATAAATTTGAGATAAATGTGTATGGTAGATGGATTATACCAAAGATGATGAATCAAAGCCCTACCCAATAACATATCGAATGTGCTTACACTAGGTATAACTAATAATTTAGTGGTCAAATGTGTTGGTCCAACATGTAATGGAAGTATAATATCCATAATGGAACATTGTACATGGCCACTAAAACCATGAATAAATGTATCTATTTGATAAATATCCTTCTCTAAATAGTCCAAGTGTTGTAGAAGTGTGATAGTACACATGTTAACAATTGACCTGTTGTCAACCATGACACTTTGAATATGATGGTTATCAATGTAGGATCTACAAAGAATGCATATAAATCTGAGTGATCATCAACTATTTCCTGCTCTAAGAAATTGATGAGATGTCTAGCTAGTATTGTAGTATGATACACCCAAATAATATTATGGAGAGGGTGTATTTCCACTATATGTATATGATAAGATATTAATGCTAGTTGTGTCTAATATGTAAATGAATAACTAAAGTGTCTATTGTCTCATTAGTTATATGCTTTGGAAACGGATTTGAAAATATTTTCAATGTTTTTGATTCTATTGGTTGTGATCTAGGTGCCTTTGTAGGAGTGCCAACATCAATTATATTATCATCCATCATTTTTTTTATCTTATGTCATTAACTAATGCATTTATTTTTATTATGGCTTGGTGCCTTGTGATAGTCATAAAACATATTAGCTTCATAACTCTTTTGAAGAGGCCTAGTCATATTAACCTCTTTGATGGAAGGGTGAGATATGACATTGCATTCTAAGTTTTGGTGAATAACACATGCTGGTGATTCAGGAAGGTGTGTGAAGATTCTCCTTGGAAGATCTGATAAAACCATGTGAGGAAATAGCTTTGAAGGTAGATTAACTATTATCTTTTGATCATTATTATTTTCATTGGGCCTCACCTTATATGGGGGCTTATTATAAATCTTATTAGTTGAATTTGATTTAGTTGTGTACTTTAATTTGCCCATGAAGAGAAGATTGACTTCCCATTCTTTCACTATATGTCATAAATATGTGAATGATGAGAAATTTTTAAATATGATATCTTCATGCAATGCCAGTAATAAACTTTTATTTAATATGTCTTGAAGTTCTCTATTTGCCATGGGGATAGTCATCTTCACTAATATAGTTTTATATCACAAGACATATTCAGGTATCAGCTCATTAAATTTTTTATTGAGTTGTGAATTGATCATATGAAACCTTATCATTGTTATTTATTGAAAAGTGTGCCAAAAACATATCTTCTAGTGGATTAAATGTTATCATGCATTTATTAAGAAAATCATAGAACCATTAATGTACAGTATTTTAAAATATGAGGGAAAAACTTAGTGAGGAACCATTCATTGGACACATACTATAAACTTACCATGTGAAAAGTGCATAGATGATGATAGGTCACCCTTACCATCATAAAAAGTTATCTTAGGTTCCATAAATCCAGATGGCAAAGGAGTTGCTGCTATATGCTATGCCAAAGGTGTATGTAGAAGAATATGATAATCCAAGGAATGAGATGGCCTAATAACACTATATTCAAGATGTAACATCTTAGCTTGAAAATAATGAATCTAATTCATAATATATTTTACATATGGAGAGGAAGAATGCATACTAGCCATAGGAGGTATTTTTTCCAGTGAAGGTTGTTGGGTTATAATTGGTTGTTGTGAAATTTGAGTTACCCCAATAGTATGTGTAATTGTATTAGCATCTATAGGGTTTAATATTGAATAGCAATGGACTTTTGAAGATCTTCATAAAAAATATAGATAAGGTCATATTACATATTTTAATGTTTGGATATAAAAATTTGTAATTATCTTTTATCAGTCTCATCAAATCAGTTATCGAATTTTGCTATTATAGGTTTCAAAGTAGGAAAACAAAATGTTGTATATTTTGAACCTTTTAAGAATTTTAATCCATTAAAGATTTAAAAATAAAATAATAAATCTGATATGAGATTTTGGAATTAATGTTTTAGCATATAAAATAAAAGGATACAAACCTTAAGAGCATCCAGGTGTAGGGTTTGGGTAGCATTCTAAGTAAGTCAGGTTCACCAAATGATTTAACTTTAATGGGATTTATGGAGTTTAAAACCCTAGGTTGTTAAGGTTATAGAATAATAAATTAAGTAATAAATATTCAATAAATAAAACAACTAATTTATACAATATTCAACCTAAATCTAATTATTCTAAAAATAACAATGAACTACATAAAATATGTAGCTAAAAACTAACTGAGACAGATAGTTGACATGCCAGAAATTGGTACATAAATTAGGCAAGGTGTCATCAATGGCAATTTGATGTCAAAACTCCTCCTGGATTGCAGTGAAATCCTATATATAGTAGTGTATTATGCTAGTGTCCTCTAGGGCATGATAGTTTCCCTTATAAATAGAGACTATGAGCTTTTAGGTGTACCTTTGTATGAATTTGAGATGCTTATCCTTGTGTACCTAAGTGATGGATCACTATCTTTGACTGATTTGAAAGTAAAACCCTATACCTGCATGTTTTTAGGGTATTTGCGGAGCACAAGTAGAAAAATCATGATGCTATCTAGATAGGCTTGACATGACCTACATACCCCATTGTGTTAAGAGCTACCTACATACAAATAAATTGAAAGGGGATCATGCTCCATGTAGTTATCCCACTTAAGTGCTTGGTGAAAGTGCAAGTGAATCCTAATATGAGTGGTGGTTTGAGTGTTTAGAGTATGACTTGAGATTGGAAATAGGAGTATTTTGAGATTTGGGCTGTTTTAGATGGTAATATGCACAAGTAGGGTGGAATAGGAATCAATAACCTTGACTATCAAAACATTTTTATAAGTTTTTTTGTGTGTATTTGGATATGATTTCCATCTAACGGGTAAAGGGATAACAATGGTGTATATATATTGATCTAGTGCTTGTTAAGATGCAGATTAGGTCTAGGCTAATCCTATGGTGTCTTGAAAAATGGAAATATGTCCATTGGAGGAGAAAATAGGTAAGGAATAGTAGCTTGGTCCCTTGGTTACTAGCTCATTTCACTAGTGTCCAAAAGGTCATGTTAGTGTCTAGGTGGTATAATATGGTACATTAGGGGCTTGAATGCCTAGGAGATGGTTTGGGACTACTTTAGGTACATTTGGGTATGGGTTATACTTGCACAAAAGCTAGACAAGGATAGAAAGATGCCCTAAGATAGGTCTAGGGTTAATCTAAAGATAGGGTGGTCTAAAGTGACACTCATTTATCTCAAGTGACATTTTATATGACTACATTTCGATACTTGTTGCTTTGTGATTAGTCACTCATGTTTTAGTGTGAATCACACATATCACATCATAAACGATTTTGAGTGATCACTATAGGTTTATATAGTATTTCTAAGATTCTCATAGGTTATTTTTATTCAATTTTCAATGGTTTCATTTCATATGTACACCCTTTCAGTCATGATGTATTCCCAAAGGTCAACATCTTTTAACCATTCTCTAATACTAATGTGTAACACCCTCTAATTCTATTCCAAAACCAACTATTTTTTATATTAATTATTCTTACAAAAAGTGTATAATCCCATTGCTCAATAAACACATCCATATATTGTTCACACTAATACACAAAAAAATATTGTTTAAACCTATATGATTAATATGGATAGGTCATCGAGTTAGTCTTGTTTTATCTCAAGAGCATGCCAGGTATGAACTTGGGACCTATGGGTTATGGATATAGAAGAGACAAATCCTCATAAATCACTTGAAGACTACAAAAAATACATAATTATTGAGATAAAAAAACCTTGATTGTTGGCATTTAATTCATCTGTGCCCATTCCTCTAGCTTCCTATATATAAACTTATGCTCTAGACATAAGTGGAAATATGGTTATTATAGTTAGAGAGTGATAATAGATACAAAGTGATTATTACCTAATGGTAAAAAAATTATATATCATATAATATTATTTAATCACCTATTTAAACTATATTCTCAGTTTGAATATATAAATAATATGTTCATGCAGTCACATGTTATTGTCATGGAGCCTCAAACATTGATGAGACAAATCACACTCTAAAATAATCAATGGAGTGGCCTTCAATCACATCACACACACCTTGGTTGTATTAATCTAATTAGACTCATAAAATTATCTCCAATTATCTATAAAGCCACATTAAAATAGTATTCCATAATATACACAAAATTATTATGCTCAAAATGGGTCACTAGACTTTTATGGCCATATAAAATAATTCTGCCCCAAACCAAATCAATACATCAATTACACATGTGGTTGCATCACATAAAATCCACATGGAATTACCTAAAAACTATGGATGTGATCTTAAAATAAAATTGATAACATAATATGATGTATACATAGCTTCATACAAGCCTCAAAGGAGCTCTTAATGGATTTTTCATCAAGTTTGACATGAATGGAGCAGTGGTTTCACTTTACAAATGGTCACCATACATCTTCTTAGCATGGCCTCAAACATTTTAGTCCCACCATAGCATGGATTCATCACAAAATCCAATCTATATTTAACTAACCTCCAATATACAATGCATCCTCAGACTCATCAGGCTCCATAAAAGTCACAATTATTTTTCCACTACATTTGAGATGATACATGTGGTTCCCAAGTATTTATTCACTGCCAAAGAACAACCATTTATACACATGGACCCTACACCTAAGGTGCTCATTGCATTTATTCATGACCATAGTCACCCTTAATAATGGATATTAAAATATATTAAGCCATGATTTATACTACCATGGGTCCATATTATTAAATATGATTGTAATCCACACAAAGTGAGATGGAGAAGTTTGTAAGTTGTGACTTTGAAATGGGGATCACATGGCCTCATCATGATTTTATATGGACCCAATAACTAATTTATATCCTAAGACATTAATTATCTATGGGAAAGTTTGTTAGGCATGACCACTAGATGATTGACATGTGGATTAACCATAGTAGTGGCAAAAAAATTCTAAGTCACACACATAGATCAAATAGCCCCACAATGGTAATGTTACTAATGACCTCAACTATATGTCAAATCATAGTATTTATTGGATTCTTACTTTCAAGAATCCATAAACTCACAAACTTCATGGGGTGGGCACAATACAAAAGTCACAATGCAAATATTGCATGGCTTCAAATGATAGGATCTTTTTCACATGGAAGGATCATAAAGAGATTTCCATGGTAAATAAATTCTAAGCCAAATCACTTGTCACTTCTAATAACATGACATGTTTCACATATCTTAAAACCCATGTAAATCAGATTGATATCGAGTCACTAGGATGGTGACATTTGTCACTATCATGGATTTATAGGGTCATAGACTTATAGAGTCCCAAGGTTCAACATAAGATTGTGCCAAGTGGCACACTCCTGGTTGCTTGTTTATGGAGTTCAAAGGCTTTACTACGTGATTATAAGATAAACACAAAAACATTTGCATTGAGAATGAGATGTTAAAAATGATACATTGGAGAGAGAATTTATTCTCCTTAGATCATTGTTAATTAGCCAACTTGAAAAAGTCTAGGTCGTAATCTAATACACTTGGTTATCATATAATTAGTTATTGGTTTTCTACCCATTTGGCTTGATGGATGTTAAGAAAAAAATATGAATGGTTTAATTATTATAAGGTGATAATGGAGAAAATATATATCCTGACTATGAGTCCCATAGGTGATCGAAAAGGTATATAAGGTTCCTTTAACATAGGATCACACACACAATCAATTAATTAAATATTTCTTCTTTGATTTCAAGTGATTGTTATCATAATCTTATTCTTATTTGTGACCAAATTAAATTCCCAAGTTCTCCAAGTGGCTTCAAAAAGATGTAAGAGTTCATTATAAGGCTAATGTTTCTTCATAGTGATTTCACACATTCAAATTTGTTTAGAAAAGTGTTTAGATTATTTGATTAGGAGTCACTAGCTAAGGCTTAAACATATAATACATTGCAATTAACAAAATCAAGTATAATGCTTCATGGGCTAACATATTTACACGTATTAAATTTAGAAGCTACAAAGTAAAATTTTGAGGCCAAAGAACAATGTCTAGGTGATTCCTTTTATTGAATTAGTCAAATTTGATTTTACTAGTCACGAGTTATTCTATTTTAGTATACTCATTAATAAATCTTTAAAGAGAATAGTCTATTATTATATTGGAGGTGTTTCTATTGAGAGGAACAAGGATGTGATTTGTCTAAGGATTTTTTGATGTCATTCACATCATATTCACAATTGTGACTGCCACAAGATCTATGTTGTAGATAAACCCTACTTTTTAAAAGTTTTATCTCCCAATCAAATGTTGACACATGTACAGGTACAACTTAAGTAATATACCCAATTGCTTAGATGAATTTTGAATAAAATTTATAGTCCATCAACTTCTAGTTGTAAACATAAGTAAAATTTGCAAAACACTATCTACTACTTTGAAAAAATACCTTCAATATTTCACTTGATGTCCAATATAGGCTTTCATGGAAAATTTTAAAATGATGTTCATTATAGGCTTGCATGGAAAAATATAAAATGTTGTAGGGACTCCATGACATACACAAGTTTAAAAATACAAAATTAATTGCCATAGAACTCACCTAGTGAAACCAAGTATAATAAATTATTAGCATGCTCGTAGGGTTGAGTTCATCCTAGAAAGGTTATTTTCTTACCATGCTCTAGGGATTGAGTTCCTCCATGCAAGGTAAATACTGCTTGAAATTTGATGGTTGCAATAAATGTGGTGCACACTAAAAGATTGTTGATTTTTGTGGAATCACCATCTCCATTTTGAAATGGATTTCTTTCTTTTCACTTGTTTGTCATCTCTACTTCCACTTTAGCCTTGTTATGACACAATAATCTTTATGTTTTTAGCAATGTCAATGTCTTTTAATACTATTTTCCAAGAAAATTAAACAATTTTTAAGATAATGACAATGCCAATGTTAATGCCTTTGTGGGATTTAAACATCCATCTTGGCCTTCCCACACTTTTTGCATTTTAAGATATGTGTAATTTCCTACTATAGTAAACATCACATTAAAGTTTGATTGTTGAATTGAACACTTCAAAGAAACTTGCAAAACTATTTTAGGGGTTAAATGACATAATAATTGGCCTTATATAAATAGTTAGTGTATCACCTTATCAGTATTACTTGATGCATCAACATAAACCCAAAAAATTTTGGCAAATCTTAGAAATTTTTATTACAATAAATCTCAGAACACATAATTGTAAGATATGATATATATAATGAAAATTACATAATTACGACCACATTAACTATTATATTGTATTCCAATTATTCGACAACAAACCCAACCAAAACACAAAAAGGTTGACTGCAAAATTTATTAAAAAAAATCAATGTTCAAATTGAACCTTATGTTATGAGACATGTTTCTAATTACACAAATTATAAGTTTAAGAAATGGAACATTACTGCAAAACCAATCTCTGATGATAAAGTAGTTGCTATATATTTTTCTTATTTTTAGATCCAGGGACATATATCAAAATTAGATCTTGGGTTTCAACATCTACATTTAAAAGATAACTACATTAATCTTATATCGTATAGTTCTTGACCATCATAATATCTGGTATTTACTTTTCTAAATGTAAAATAATCATTACAAAATGAAATGTGAAGAATTTTGTATTATTTATGTTATTTTTTCAATGTTTGTATTCATTAATTTCCCAAAAGAATTGCATGGGTGAATAAAAGGTCATTTCTTACACTTATGTTGGTAACAAGGTTACCCTATTTTTAATGGGAAAAAATAATTTCAAAATAAACTCTCACCTTTAAGGTGAATTTTGTTTTAATGTTTATAAATTATAATAAATTCATTTCTTCATTACTAATTAAAAAAATAATAAAAACTATATTTTATAAATACAAATACATGTCTTTATAAAGATTTATAATTATAATATAATTTATTTTGATTTAATATAAATTAATTAATCAATATTAAAATATTATGTAAAAATGTAGACTAGATTTATCTATTGATATATTGAATGCAATGTTTAAAAAATATAACCAATATAAGTGAATTTTAATATAAATAGTTGATAACTCTTTTGGTAATTAATACAATCACAATTTCAACAAATTTATGTCAAAATATCAAATTATAGATTTACATTTCATATGTGAATTTGAAATTTTAATCAAATATTATATTGACTATAGAAATAAAATTTTATATAGATAGATAGGGATATGTAGTCTACTTTCTACCCTTGGTTACATAAAGATGTTACATAAATACACACTTAATATCCAATGTTGTGAATCATGGTGTTAAATGAAGGTTTTACCTATGCTCAATAATTGAGCAAAATTTTTGTTTGTGAGAAACATAACTATAGTATCATATCCTTAAGAATATACTTCATTGTAGCTCTTCTTGTGAAAAAAATCTCAGATCTATAACATAGTCCTCTTTTAAAGTTTTAAGTTGTTTGAAGGCACAAATGTTGGGAATATAAAAAGTAAAATATTTATAATACAAATTTATAACATGTAAAAAATAACATCTTCAATATAATAAATTTAATCTAAGAATGACACAAGTGACATGAGGTGTAAAGGAGAAGAAGGGAGTGACAGAGAAGGAACAATGAAAAGGAGTCATGCACAATAAAAGTAAGACATCTGTGATTCAAAAAGGTTTAGTTCCTTTGTAATTTCAAAAGTTGGCCATTGTGAAAGGTAAATCAGGTGGTAATCATGGCAAAAAAGACTAGAAGAAGGTCTTGGAAATGGTGATAGAGGAAGATATAGATTGGTGGGATGAAGAGGAGAGTGTGAGTAGAATTAGAAAGGTAAGCTAGTAGGAAAACACCATTAGAACTCAGAATATTGAGGGCATTAATCAATTTCTAGGGCAATGCAATTTGGAGGGGAAAGATAGGATAGAGTCATTGGAAGTCCCTCTTTAGGAAGAGTGCATAGTTAAGATGGAAGATTATCTAGAGGCTAGTTTCAAGGGGCCTTTGGGGGATGGCATGAAAATTAGAGAAGCCAAAACCCTATAATGGTCTTCGGAGCCCTTCGATGCAAAGATTCAACTTCTTTTTGATTGTGCCCTAATTTGTAAATATATAGGTAAATGGCTATCAGTGGGAGTTATTGAACTTTGGGTCAAAGATAACTGGGAATCAAAGGTGAAGATGATCTTTCTACCTAAAGGTTTTTTTTTACTACCTTTTGTCTAGAGTAGATAAATAAAAGGTTATCAAGTTAAAACCTAGTCTATCAATGGTTTGAGTCTTTGGATTCAAAATTAGATCCATAATTTTGACCCATTAAAATCTAGGGGGTAGTTATCTAATTTATATAAGATTCTATGGCCTTCCTCTAGAATATTGGAGTGAAGATTGTTTGACTTCTTTGGGAAGTTTGATGGGTATAGTAGCTAATATGGATGTAGCTTTTTAAAAAGGTGGTAGAGTGCTTATATGCAAGTTAGGTTTGAAATGGATTTTGATCAAGATATTCTTGAGTTTATCATCATGAAAACAACAGGCAGGGCCTAGCATAAGAGAATTGATGTAGAAAACATCCCTTTTAGATGTTATTGTTGCCATCAACTAGGGCATATCTAGAAGTTTTATAAACATAAAAGGATCCCTCTTTAAACCAAATTTATCAAAATAAAGCCTCAATAGAGACCTAAGATGGATTAAAAAGGGAATAAATATTTTAAAAAGGGATCAGAGCTTTGGGCAGACTAAAAGCAGAAGGAAAAGGACATTTGGACAAGTCTTCCAAAAAAAATCAACCCAACAGAAGATTTGCTAATAAAGATAGGTACAACTAAAGTAATTTCCCCTACTTCAATAATCAAAAGTTGTGATTTTCTTGAGAAATAATCTCTCAACATTAGAGAGTTGGTTTTGAAAAAAATCAATTAAATATTGAAAGTAACAAGGAGATGAGGGTATTAGAGGTAGAGGCACAGGATGTTCTCAATTCTGAGGAGGAAGGTTCAAAAAATGAAGAAGATATGGAAGAAGATTATGAAGGATATTTGAACTCTAAATAAATATTAACAATTTATCAGTCTCAAATCAATATCTTCAATCCCAACTGGGCTCCTAAATGTAATAGAGGTAGAAAGAAGAAGAAAGACTGCACTAAAGGAAAAGTCTTAGTAGGCACACATGATACTTTTGAAGGCTTTTTGGATGTTGCAAAGTGGGGGGTGGAATTCCCCCCTCTAGAATCAAGAAGGTAATCTCTTGGAATGTTAGGGGTATGAATTTACCTAACAAAAGGACCCTTATTAAGTGCATTATAAACATAAAAAAGATAGATATTTTGTTCTTGTAAGAAACTAAACTAAATAAAGTAGAAGTAGAAGGGTTATTAAGTGCTTTAGGTTAGTGTTGGCTAGGAGACTTTGTGGAGGCTTTGGGAGTGTTAGGGGGTTTGGCCAATTTATGGTCACCTTTTTCAACTAGAGTTGAATTGTTGGCTTCAGGTCAAAATTGGCAAGTGGGAAATTTTTTGAGCTTTCAATTAGATTTATAGTTCTTTTTGGTCAATATTTATGGACCACAAGGCAATCTACTTAAATCAATGCTCTAGGTAGATATTTCATCTTTTCTTAAATATTTCTAGTAGGAAAATATGGTTTTAGGAGGTTATTTTATTGTTATTATAAGTCAAAAGGATAAGAAAGGAGGAGTGTTCTCTACCTCTTAGGTGAATCGGGACTTTGGTCTTTTTATTGAATATAATAATCTTGAAGATGTTACTCATAATTCAAGATGGTTTACCTTGAATAATTTAGAATAATATATTGGAAAGGTTAGATATGTTTTTATCTTCTACTAATTGGAATCAAAGTAACATAAAACTAGATTATTGGGTTTCTCAATAAATCGGATCAGATCAACCCATTGTTTTGACTATTGATTTTGATTCTCCCCTAGAAAGATGCCCTTTTAAATTTAAATTGATATGGAAACATGATCATTCTCTATTTAATTTGGTAAAGGCTTGGTGGTTCTAATGTCTAGTTTCTCAAGGATCTAAGATGGTTCAAATGTTTACAAGATTGAAATTTGTGAAAGAAAAACTACAAATCTAGAATTGTGAATACTTTAAGAACAATTTTCAAGAAAAAACTAGGATCAATGCCAAACTGTTTAATTTGAATGATAAAGTTTTCAATAAGGGGATGGATTTGGAAGCTTATCATCTTGAAAAATATTTGTTAAGTGAGTATAAATAAATTCTTTGTAGGGAATAAATCTCTTGGAAACAGAAATCTATAGAAAACTAGCTCAAAGAAGGGGATAGAAATTTGGTTTTTTTCATTAGTTGATTAAGGCTAAAAGGAAGGTAAATAGGATTTCTCGTGTCTGTTCAAATCAAGGGTTGGGTCTTGAATCACCTAAAGAGATTATATGGGAAACAGTCCCTTTTTTAGAATTTATTAAATGATGAAGCTTTTTCTAATTTGAAGGCTTAGAATGATTTTCTTCAATTTATTTCAAAAGTTATTTCTCAAGACATGAATGATAGAACGATGTCTTCTTTATATTTAGAATAAATAAGGAAGGTGGTATTTTTTATGGCTAAAGATAAATATCTAGGCCCAGATGGATTTCCTACTACTTTCTTTCAATAATTTTGGGAGGTGGTTGGTTTTGATGTTTGGGAGGTGGTAGAAGAGTCCAAAAAGAAGAAACAAGTAAAACCAGAGTTAAATATGACTTTTATCTCTTTATTTCCAAAAGGAGAATCTTAATATTCCTTTATGGATTTCAAACTTATGGCTCTTTGTAATACTATTGATAAGATCATTTCAAAAGAAATTTTAGAGAGAATGAAACCCTATCTTGATAAATTAATTTCTAGAGAACACATGGGTTTTGTGCCTGAAAGAAGTATTCAAGAAGGTATTATTGTAGCACATCAAATTATGCACTCACTGATCCATAATCATCTAAAAGGTATGATGATAAAACTAGAAATAAGTAAATATTATGATAGAGTTAATTGGATATTTATGTTTAAGATTATGTTAAAATTTGGATTTTGTAAAGTATAGTGTAATTGGGTTTATAGTTGTGTGTCAAATCCAAATTTCTCGGTGTTCGTGAATGGGAGTCCTAGTTTTTTATCCATTTTAAGAGGCTTGAGTTAAGGGGATCCTCTATCCCCATTTATTTTTATTATTATGGTAGAAGCCTTGGGTAGAGTTGTATGTAAGGCACATGGTCAAGAGAAGTTGTATGGTACTCAAATTGTGGATAAATTTGAAACTCTAATGCATCATAAATTCATAGATGATAATTTTATTTTTTGTAAATCAATAGTAATGAAAACTTTAGAGTTTAAAATAATTATGATAAGTTATGAAGAAGCTTTTGGCCAAAGAGTCAATGAAGATAAGTCTAAAATATACTTTATAAATTGTGGTCATAAGTAGGATTTTTGGTTTCAAAATTGGGAAACTTTCAAGTAAATATTAGGGGTCCTTTTTTTTAAAGGATCAAACTCAACAAATATTTGGAAGAATCTATTGGAAAGGTTAAAAGCATAGCTTAGCTCTTGGAAAATAAGATGGCTTTCATTGGTAGGTAGAATAACTCTTATAAAGGCAGTTTTGAATGCTCTTCTAATGTATTGCTTCTCAATGCTCAGTCCTCCAAAAAAAGTTTCCAAATCCATGAATAATATTATGAGGGATTTTATATGGCAAGGATGTGGTGAATATAAAAAAATTCCTCTAATTAAATGGGAGAGTGTGTGTAAAATAAAAAATAAAGGAGGGGCAGAGATCAAGGATCTTTATCTTCAAAATTTAGCTTTGGGAGCTAAACTAGTCTAGAAAATGACTTTAGACTCAGACATGTTATGGTGTAGGCTTCTTAGAGATAAGTATCTATATTTGGATTTGCCAGAGTGTAAGGTCTCAATTGTGAATCCTCCAAGAGGATCTCATGTTTGGAACTTTATCTCAAAATGTAGATCGATTATTTCTCAGCATGTGTACTAAATAATTAATAATGGTTTCAAGGTATATTTTTGGCATGAATCATGGAATGGTCATTGTCCTTTGGTGGAGTCGTTCACTAATAGATAGATTAATTTTTTTTAGAAAATCAGTCGGGAAGGTTAGTAAGTGATTATATGTTGAATGACTCTCAGTCTAGGAGAGTTGTTGGTAGTGAGAAAAGTTTGTAGTATTTGTTGATCCATTAAGTAGATGTCTTAGCTCTAGAGTCATGCCTCAACAAAAGGAATTTGTCTCCAAAAAATAAAGAAGACCAACTTCACTAGATTGGAGAAAAAATAGGTTTATATTTAGTAAGATTAGGGTATCAAATCATGGAAGCTAAAGATGATGCCTTTAGCTAGGAAAGTTATCTATGTTGGAGGAAAGAAGGCTTACAAAAAGAAAGAGATTTTAT
>JARHVA010011312.1:0-25000 GCA_037957365.1 Torreya grandis | reverse complement strand
TGCCCACATCATATGCATAAAATGGGAATATAGTCCACGAAAGAAAAAATTTACTAAAAAAATATCATGAAAATCAAATGGGGTTTCATAAAGTAAATATGTAAATTGGTAATTGTATTACACTTTAAACTCATCACCATTAACCATGTCTTGTATTTTATGCAAAAACATTAATAAAAAATAATATGATATTTTTTTTTGTGGTGATGGTAAAAAATGAGCATGTGTGTTCATTCATACATTATAGCAATGAGTTGTGTGGGAAGGAGATGTTTCATTTCATCGATATATATATATATATATATATATATATATATATATATATTTAGTTTGGTAAAGTTGATTTTTGTAACGAAGAAGAGTTTAAATTGGTAATCATACCTCATGGATTTTGAAATAGTCACCAAAAATTAAAATTATAATGTGTTGATAAGCAAAATTTAATATATACACTATTTCAACAAGGTTAATATAATACTATAATTTAAAATATATTTATAATATAAACATGTATATTGTTATAGAATATATATGATTATTATATAATAATGTAGATATACACACAAACAAATTATTAGTTATTCTAAAGGGACAAGTTATGTGAGAAATGATATGGTTTCATGTTTTGGTTAAGTGGGGTTTTGTTTCAAAGCAAAAGTGTAAATTGACAGTCATATTGTAGTTGAAAATCATGACTGTTGACCCTGTCTCATGTTTTTTACACAAAGAATTAATAAATAGTAATATGATGTTTTTAGTGGAGGTAATGGTAAAAAATTATAATGTGTGTTGATTCATATGGTATATCAAGGAGTTGTGCAGGGATGAGATGTTTCATTTCACCAAAAAGGATGTATTTTTTTGTCTTGGTAAAATAGAGTTTTATAAAGTATAGGAGTGTAAATCAGTAGTCATACCTCATGACCACTAATTTTTAACACCATTTATGAATGAATTTTTCAATGTGTTAGGTAGTCACTGTTAGTGGTAATGATAGGGCATTGTAGGTGATACCATATGCTAAGGGGACATATTATACAACAAACCTTGATTCAAGGTAGTGCTTTGATTTACATGACCTACATCACCCATTACAAAGGGATCCATAGCTTATAGGGTGGTGAGATCTCTGAATTTTCATTTTATATTGATGAGGATGGACAAGGATGTCATGAGAGATTATTCAATTACATTAAGACTCCACATCTAACGTATGACTAAAATCAATGATACAATGTCGTTAATGTGGGAAAACTACATTAAGGTCCCATAAGATATCTTTTTGCTTCCATTTATACATTTTACAAATATATTGACACCTCATAACAAATAAGTACTTAATAAAATAAAATAAATAAAATATAAAAATAGAACCCTCCCGACATTTATTGCACCATTGGGGCAACTACTAGTTTTTAAGCATATAGAAAAAAAGGTATAAAAGGGATTTTATTAGTCAAGGGTTATTAAGATATGGTAGACCCAATCACTCTAGTGACTAACAGGGGTCATCAACTGACTCTGTCGATCAATGCCTTCATTCCATGTGACAAAATTCCAATCTAAAGTGATTATTGGGTTAGGATTTTTATGCTTATCCTTCTCAAATAAATTTTCATTACAAAATGGAAAATGCTGTAAATGTGGGTTTGGATCACCATGTGGATGGCATAAAACTTTATTTGAATCACTAGCACTAGTTTGAGATGGTGAGAATATGTTCAGACCTAGAAATCCAAAGAGAGAGGATCTAAAATTATCCAAACTGAATATGAAACCCTTAAAAAAACAAATAGTCCTCTTTTAAAAATAAATAAAAAGGACCAATTTACATAAATATACCAGTATTAAAAAGTAGCTATTAGCCCAAAACATTTTCCTCTTTTGAAATTGAGATTGTATTTTATATAATAGACCTAAAAACTTAGGCTTTCACTTTAATCGACAAGGGATGCACATCTTAATTTATTTATTTTTGTTACTATTTTTATAAGAATTCAAATTATAATGTTGAATCGAAATCCTTAATGCCAGTGTGTAATGAAATCCTCACATGGCTTGGTAAGCATAACTTAATTTTCAAGGTTTATTTACCTTTCAATTCTATTTCTTGGATTAAAATTATTTGAGTATTTTGCGGGATTTAAACCTTTATCTACTTTAATAGTTAGTAGTAATGTTATTAAAAATGAGGCAAATTATGTTAACACTTAAAAGTAGACCTTAAGATATTTATTAATGGTAAAATAGTATTATCAAGGGTACCTATATATTTATCAGTTATTGGTTTAAATTATGTGTTACTATTTTATTTTTGGTTGTCTAATTCTTTGGTCATTTTTTATCACGTTTATTTTTTTTATTTTCTCTCTCTTTCATTGTGTTTTTGATGTTCCACGTACAATTTTAGGGGCTTTGGATCTTTTTGTATGTTAGGGTCCCCCAAGTGTCTGTGGCTGATCTTGTCTACTTTTCACCCATTTGATGTCAAGTATTATGTTATTAGGGCCCTCATTTAAATTCAATAAGTATATAAATACAATAGTACATTAGTACATTTAAGTATGAAAGAGCATCTAATATTTATTATCATAACAATCTATTGAGCATTAATTGTCACAATAATCTATTAATAATTTACAAGAATTATAGAGAAGTCAATCAACATTTAGAATGAATTCATCATATCACTAAAGTTCATAGTATCAATACTTTACATCACATTGGTTTACCTAGATAAAAAATTATTGCATTCACTTGGTGTTTGGTATTTTATATTGTTAGGAACTTGCCTGCACACTAATTAATCTAGCAACAAAAATATAGGAAATATGCAATGTAATTAAAAGAAGATCAAAATATTGTATTAAAATAAATGAATCACACTCTTGTTTCACCCTAATTTTGATTTAGTAGTTTTTAATATGTATACAACTTTGAAATATTATTCATATTATAATTTATGGCATTTACGATTAAATTTGAATGTGAAATAAAACTAATTGGAATTGATTGACAAGTGACATATGATAAAAATAGTGAGTATAACCAAGAGTAAAATACTTAGAAGTTTCTAGGTTTTAGTTGATAATAATAAGTGTCTAATAGTGAGAAATATAATAAAAATAAGACTTTGATAGCTCAAGATCAAGAATAGAGGCAGTGTCTATATCTGGGCAGGTTTACACTCAGATAATAGTGTAGGTTGGTCATGTTTATTAAATGCATGATTATCTACTTTTCAACTGTGATTACTTTGTTGCCTATACAAATATCTACTGATAGGGCTGAGATATTTCAATTTTTTAAAATTATCATGGGGTATGGGCACATAATTAGGGATAATTCCATGGACATTTCTTCCAACGTATACATGTTATGGACATAATGTGTATGTGTTTTTTCAAATATAAGCTTCAATTGTTTAGCCATAATGCTTAATAGTTATAATATGAACTCGTTTCTAGTGTTAGGAACATGTATGCATTCATACCACTAAAAATGTGTATGCGTTATAATGCATATGTGTTTATGATCATAATCAAAAAACATAAAACTAAGCATAAAATTGTGAATATATCTATTTTACACTTTGCTCTCCTTCTTTCTACCCTCACATGATTGTATTTTACTTGTGGAAATCCCAAAAACTTGCTAGATCTTCATTGGAAAGCCCAAAATCTCACCAAATCGATAATGCCACTATGGAGAGGAGGTAAGTGATAAAAAACGAAATCTAATAACCTTAAATTTTGGTTTTTTTTTTTAAATTTACATTGTTTAATTTGTAAATTCTATGTTTTAAACAACTTGCTTTGGTGTAAGAAGCTAGCATGCTAACCTTCCTCCTAACCCTCTAACTAACCCTCCGCCTAACACTCCTATCCCTCCTTTAGTTCCACAAGACCTCCTAGGCAATCAGGATGATCTAGCTTCACACATAGTGGAAAAAAAATTGAAATTGAGTAAATAATTAAGAGAATGAGGAACCCCACTTCTATCAACATCCACTGTAGCCATCTGGCCAATACCCTAGAGTTAATATTAAGTCAAGTTGACTTGATAATAAGTCAAATTGATAGAAGAACATTAGATAGGGATATGTCTAAGGCTTACTATGTTGTCAAATTATCAACACATGAGGTGAAGAACAAAGAAATAACAAAAGATAAAATTTGTGCCTTATTCATTGACCCATCCACCAATGCACCATTTCCATTAACTGCTAAATATTTTCCAATCCATTGATGCCAACATAATTATATTAAAGCTAATTTTTAGGACCGATGGTGGATGGTGTTGATTATCCATCATGAAATAGCCACGAAAGTCCCATTTTATTTTTTGAGGAAACTCTATTGTGAGTTTGTCCTCAATAAGATTCCAAACTATTTTGACTATGGTGAGTTTTAGAGTCGAGGGAAAGGCTCTGCCTAGGATCGACTAGGTGTACATCACATGCCTAATCAAACTGAAACGATCCCTACTTAAAAGACACTTCATCCCAAAATTCTCTCTGTAGTGAATGAGGTCATAGAGATCAACACTCTGGATGTGCTTAGTGGGTTTACTAATATAATCATTTAGAATATGATAGGCTTTCAGAGACTGATGCTTGAAATACTCCACCTATTATGCATACCCAACCCAACCCATGCAAATCTTGTGGTGCTATATGCATTGGATCTTTAGAGAATGACAATGGTGCTTTATAGGGCTTGGATGATAAACTTTTGAGTGATGAGTTTTTGGTATGTAGGTTTGGTGTGCACATGTTAGCCTCTACATGCATGCAAGTATCTTTTATATAAAATTCATATTAAATATAAGTTATATTTGCAAATCTAAAAGCTAACAATTAGTTTACACATAAATTGAATAATATATATGTATTTTTTTATTTTCTAGGAGGAGACAGTCCTTTCATCATCATGGTCTATAGCTGCATTATTTGATCTTACTCAGCCTATGTTTACATTTATGGAGCTAGTTAGTGGGCCATCCACTACTACATCTGTCATTGTTACTACGACATGATTTACATATACAGAGGTAATTTTTTGAGTTAATATTATACTTTATGTACATTTAATCTATGTATATTTGTCTTATACTTAAATTAATTTTATTTATCAAGGATATCAAAATTCAAGTACACTACTATTAAATACACTCTTGGTTTAATAATGGAGAAAAAAAATTCCATGTATCTTCAATAGTTTATAGAAAATTAAACAACATTGCTTGTTCAGTTCATGACTAGAGTAGACACTCCTCCATAACTACCTCTGATGAAATCACACACACCTTGGTCATATTTATATAATCAAACTCACAAAAGTGTCTTTAATTACCTATAAGGCCACATTAAAATAGTAATCCATAATATCCACACAACTTCTATGCTCAAAAGGGGTCACTAGACTTTTATGACCATATAAAATAATTCAACCCCAATCCACATCAATAAATATATTTACAAAAGTGGATGCATCACATAACATCCTTGTGGGTTTACCTAAAACTTGTAGATATGATATTAAAATAAACTTGGCTGCATAATATAATGCATATGTAACCTCAATGAGCTTTCAAGGGATTTTTCATCAAATTTGATGTGAATGAAGTAGCAATTTCACTTTTCACATGGTCACCATACATCTATTTAACATGGCCTCAAATAGTTCAGTCCCACCATAGAATAGATTCCCCCCAAAATCTAATCTATATTTAAATAACCTTGAACATACAATGCATCCTCAGACTCATCAGGATCCATGGGGTTCACAAAGTAATTTCACACTATGTTTGAGGTGATACATGTGGCTCCAAAGTGTTTATTCACTGCAAATGGACAACCATTTATACACATGGCCCCTACACCTAAGGTGCTCATTGCATGTATTCATAACCATATTTACCTTTTAGGATGTATCTTAAAATATTTGAAGTCGTGGTTTATAATCCAAAGGGTCTGTACAATCATAGGATTGTAACCCACACAATGTTAGATGGAGAAGTTTATAGGTTATGACTTTAGAATGGGTGCCATGTGGCCTCATCATGGACCATATATGGCCCCAATAACTAATTTAACTCCCAAGGCATTATTTCTTTGTGGGAAAGTTTGTTAAGCATGACCACTAGATGATTGAGATGTGGCTTAACCACAGTAGTGGAAATGAAATTCTATGTCACACACATGGATCGAGTATCCCCACAATATTAATGTCACTAATGACCTCAACTATATGTTGAATCATAGAATTACTTGGATTCTTACTTTCTAACATCCATGAACTCACCAACTTCATGGAGTGGGCAAACAATACAAAAGTCACAATGCAACAATTGTGTGACTTCAAATGATAGGATCTTTTCCACATGAAAGGAAAAAACATTTCGATCATAAATAAACCTTGATCCATATCACTAGTCACTTTTAATAAAGTGACATGTTTTGCATGTCTTAAAACCCATGAAAATGAGATTTAGAAAGACATTTTCATGGTAAATAAACCTTGATCCACATCACTAGTCACTTTTAATAAAGTGACATGTTTCACGTATCTTAAAACCCATGAAAATGAGATTGAGATCGATCCACCAAGATGGTGATATTTGTCACTATCATGGCTTTACAGGTTCAGAGACTCCATGGAGTCCAAAGGTTCAAAACTAAAAGTGTGATCACATTCCTATTTGTTTGTTTATGGGGATAAAAAGGATTTATTACGTAATTCCAAGATAAACACAAAAATCTCCACATTGAGAATGAGAAGCTAAAAAGGATATGTTAGACAGAGAATTTCTTCTCCTTAGGTCACTGTTAATCAGTCAACCTTTAAAAGTCTAAGCTGCGATCTAATACACTTAGTTCTCATACAATCACTTATTAGATTTTGGCCTGTTTGGCTCGATGGATGCTAAGAAAAATTTATGAATGGTTTAATGATTGTAAGGTGATAAGGGAGATAATCGAGATATTCTGACTGTGAGTCCCATAGGTGATCAAAAAGGTGTTTAAGATTCCCTGAACATAGGATCACACACACAATCAGTTAATTAAATGTCTATGCTTCTATTGCTAGCGATCAATATCATAATATTCTTCTTATTTGTGACCAGATTGCATTCCCAAGTTCCCCAAGTGGGTTCAACAAGAGGTTAGAGTTCATTGGAAGGCTAATGTTTCTTCATAGTGATCTCACGTCTTCAAATTTGCATAAAAAAGTGTTTGGATTTTGTGGTTAGGAGTCACTAGTTAAGGCTTAAACATATAAGACACTGCAATTATCAAAATACAGTCTAATCCTTCATGGGCTAAGGTATTTAAAGTTTGCTATCATTGTAGAGTGTGACAGTGACAATTCAGTAATCTTCTAAGAACCCCTCTTTATACTTTTCTATCATTCTAAAATCCTCCTTTATACAATTTTTTTTAATGTCTTTTTTATTAACATAAATATGATTATATTTGAGTTCATTGTTTATCAGCAGATGTGTTCCATTTTGATAGTGGCATTTGATCGCAGTCAATTTAGATTCTAAATTATAATTATCTAATATCTAAGCATGATTATATAAAGCTTGCACACACAGCGGAAACACCAGTCAACCTAAAGAAAGTCCTGGGCATTCTTAACACTCAGAAAACTAATGGACACCACCGAGACTCGCCGTCTTGTCCCGGACACCTTATCTATGAATTGCAATGCCAGGGCTAAAATTAAAAGAGATATCAATGCTTCCATTCCATGATACAATTGCATGCGACAAAATTCCAATCTAAAGTGATTATTGGGTTAGGATCTTTATTTTTTGAGAAGGGTGTTCTAACAAAATCGCCAATGATTAAACATAGACTGATGGATTTAGTGTTGGAAATCTAACAAAATAGTCAAGAATCTTTTTTAAGATGCAAGCACCATGATTAAGAAGGGAAAAATACCACAAATTGTATTCAATGATTTCAGCTCTGGAGCTTCAAGAATCTTTGACCTGCAACCATTCTGGATTGACCTTTGCACCTTATCAACAAGGCTGCTACCCAATTTGGTCGTTAAGACCTGCTCTGAATTGGCATACAAGAGCTTCTGTGCATTCTCATGAGTGAGAGATTTGTTAGCTCTTCTGATTATCAGCTTGTGTGAAAACGGCGCTCCATCTGGCCTAAGGATTTCCCACTTGCGAGATGACTCCTTAGCCTTATCTTCACCACGCAGATCTTTTTCCATAACCCAAGCGGCTGCCTCAGCCAAAATATTTAGTCTCGCTTCGGGATTTTCTTTCTGAACTTCAAACAAGCTATTGGCAATCCTGCTGTTGCTTGTTTTAGGACTCTTCACGGACCAATTCTGTATTTCCTCATTGCTGCGCTGCGACTGCAATTGCATGTCGTCATTGGCTTTTACAGTAGAAATTGAGAACAATTGTCTACATGTTCATCCAATAGAAATATGTTTGGTTTATAGCAGGTCGTTTGTTCGAATCAGGGGAGA
Source organism: Torreya grandis (assembly GCA_037957365.1). Taxonomy (NCBI): domain Eukaryota; kingdom Viridiplantae; phylum Streptophyta; class Pinopsida; order Cupressales; family Taxaceae; genus Torreya; species Torreya grandis. The sequence continues at coordinate 16,499 of JARHVA010011312.1, read as the reverse complement.
AGCATTTTAGGCACCGAACCTGTGGCTCAATCAGCGCCTTCTTATGCTTGGCTACTTCAGAAATACCGGTTTTGCAACACAGGATCATCCGCCTTTCGTGGCAGGCTGGAGGGGTTAGTATTAAGAATAATACTAATAATAATCATCTTCCCAGTAGGTTTGGAGGTTTTGAGGAGGACGACAGGTTTAGGGGCTTAACGTCACATAATATTTATCCCTATGACAACCGTCCCCTGCAAAGCATCCATAAAGAAGAAAAATCCTTCTTTTATGATCAACAATTTGCTGACACAACAACATGGTGGATGAGACTCCTAATTGTTGGCCAATGTAAATGGCATCATGTGCTACCAAACCGCTCTGCACCACCACTTCCTCCAAACTGCTTTTATTTAAAACCAGGCTGTTTACAATGGAATATGTCATTTTGTCTCTTTGTGAAATGAATCCGTAGTGCCTTGCCCACTATATAAGCCTCCGACTTAAACATTGTATTTGCAAATTGAAAAAACGTCAATTTTTGTTTTTCAAAATGCAAGCACCTAAAACATTCTCTTCTCACCCATGAGAGTGAAATTGAGATTGTATTTTATACAATGGACCTAAAAATTTAAGGGTTCACTTTATTCCTAACGGATACACATCTTAATTTTATATGTCCCTATTGTCATCATTTTCCCTAGATCCACCACAGAGGACCTTTTAATGTTGTTGTTACATGTTGATTACACCGTGATTACCAACCATGACTAACTATCACTACTAACCAACTCCGCCAACATAAATTGTGACTACGAATGTTCAACATAAAATAAGATCACCAACATCTATGATGTCATGATGGCCAAGCACTCCTTTCAATCATTTTCCATTTCCCATTATCATTTCAAATTTCTATGCAATGTCTCTCTGCTCTTGTGAAAAAATCCTCCAATGCGCCTTGCAAATACATTCCAAACACTACATGCATTCATTTGAGATCCAACCTGGGTAGAAGGAGGCATATGGAGATAGCTCTACAACTGGGTCATGCAATTGCATTCTTCTCCTTCTCTCAGATTTGTTATAACATAATCCCTAGCCTTGTGTTACATCTACTTACTTGTTATATAGGATATATCTAGCATAGTCTCTAGTGAAGGCATGCCACTTGTTTGACAGAACGCCTCAATGATTATCTCTAGTGAAGCCATGCTTGTTAACATCTACTTGAATAATTTCCCCCTTTTGGTATTAGTAATGGCCAAAGCACAAAATATGAATAGATACCATGCCTCATCTTCCATGCAATGTATTATATTTTGGGTTGTATCTATAGCACTATTGTATTGTTAGGATTTGAAATTAATGAACAAAATTAATAAGTGTTATTGATGTTTCTACTACTTTACTTATAATAATTAATTAATCTAAGCCAAGGGTTGTTTGTGAAAGTTTGTTGTGTTTCCTAATAGGGTGAATTATATGGGCACCTTATTTAATATCCAGTTGGATAGTATGAATGTAAAATAGTCATAATTATTGCTTGACACAACAAGCATTATGAACAATAAAAGTATATAATATTGATTCCCTTTACATATTTAACCAATTGCTTGAATTTTTTTTTCAATATAGCATACATGTAGTACTGTGTAATCTTTTTTATATCTTTTGTGAAAGTCTTCCAGGGTATGGAAGATATTTGTGCTTGTGCCCTAAGTCTAAGGAGGAAGTTTGATGAACACTCTATTTAATTTAGTTTAGTTTTTAGTTTCTTTATACCACATGTAAAAGTTAATCTAAGTATTTAGTAGCCATGTACTTTACCATAACTCGATTAGTTTGGCATATCATGTTGGGATATTGAATGCATAATAAATTATTTGAAAATGTTTCCATTTATTTTGACATGATTATTAAAACTTGGTTTCAACTTTGAGGTTTGGAATTATGTTTATAAGGAAAATTGTTAAAAGGGTCAAGGCTAGTCTTATTACCTTAAGCTATGAGGAGAAATCATGTTCATATTTGTGGAATTATACTAGACCCTATCCCTCCACACTCAACACCCTTGACACATGTATCCTTGAAAGTATGATATTGTTAGAATTTTGGGTGTATAAGGTTGATGCAATTGAACCTTTTTGGTGTTTAGGTAATGGTCCTTGACTTCTTGACATAAAACTGTAGAATTTGTAAGTAGGTAATCTTGATTTAATAATTAGACCATAAGCGTGATTTTGATATTAAAATACAAATAGGAATATGTTAGACATGATGGATGTAGTGGTTGGAATACCACTTGCTACAAGGTAGACCACAATGAATTCATTAGTTTTCCTTGTAATAGGGGATAAACATGTTCAATGATATGTTGCCTCGAAAAGCCATTAAAATATGAATTACAAGAAAATACAATTTACGGATTTAACTTCTTAAGAAAGGCTAGGTATGTGAAGTATAACTAGTGTACTCATTAATGTATTGAGAATCAAGTGCTCCATGCCTTTGCTCAACCCTCTTGGTCTCTTGGTGTAGACCTAGGGTCTATGTTAAATGGAGACTGGTAAGATTTTAAGTTTACAATACTTTGAATATCTTAGAGAAAAATAAGAAAATAATAGGTTGTGAGGGCCTAATTTATCCATATCAAATCTGCTAGATATACTTGTCAAGCTTCTACAAGACCTTATTTTGAGAGAATTCAGTGTCAAATCCATTTCAATAAATTCAAGGCTAGGCTAGTACTCTCTATAAATTAAGAGATTCTATAATGGCCAAAGCAAAAAATATGAATAAATACCATGCCTCATATTTCCTACAAGATATTATATTTTGAGTTATATCTATAGCACTATTACATTGTTACAACTTGAAATTAATGAATGTTATTGATGTTTCCACTCTTTTACTTATAGTAATTAATTGATTTGAGCCGAGGGTTGTTTATGAATGTTTGTTGTGTTTCCTAATATGGTGAATTATATGGGCACCTTATTTAATATCCAATTGGATAGTATGAATCTAAAATGATCATAATTATTGCTTGACATAATGAGCATTATAAACATCAAGTATACAATATTGATTCCTTTTACATATTTAACCAATTATGTGACTGATGTTTTTAAATATAACATACATATATTAATATTTAATCTTTGATATATCTTTTGTGAAAGTCTTCTAGTGTATGGAAAATATTTGAGCTTGTGCCTTAAGTCTAAGGAGGAAGTTTGATGAACACTCTATTTAATTCATTTTAGTTTTCAGTTTCTTTATACTACATGTAAAGGCTATGTTGAGTATTTACTAGCAGTGTACTTTACCATAACTTAGTTAGTTTGGCATATTATGTTGGGATATTTTATTCATAATAAATTGTTTGAATATGTTTCCATTTATTTTGACATGATTATTAAAACTTGGTTTAAACTTTGAGGCTTAGAAATATGTTCATAAGAAAAATTGTTAAAGGGCCAAGGCTAGTCTTATTACCTTAAGTTATGAGGAGCAATCATGTTCATATTTATGAAATTATATCAAACCCTATCCCTACACACTCAACACTCTTGACACATGTATCCTTCAAAATATGATAATATTAGCATTTTGGGTGTAGAAGCTTAAAGCAATTGAACCTTTTTTCTGTTTAAGTAATGGTCCTTGATTTCTTGACATAAAACTCTAGAATTTACAAGTAGGTAATATTGATTTAATAATCAGACCATAAAGGTGATTTTGATATTATAATACAAATAGGAATATCGTAGACATGATTGATGTAGTGGTTGGAATACCATTTGCTGGAGGGTAGGCCATAATGAATTCATTAGTTTGCCTTGTAACAGGGGATAAACATGTTGAATGATACGTTTCCTTGGAAAATACATTAGAATATGAATTATAAGAAAGTACAATTTATGGATTTAAATTCTTAAGCAAGGATAGGTATGTAAAGTATAACTAGTTTACTCTTTAATGTATTGAGCATCATGTGTTTTATGTCTTTGCTCAAACCTCTTGGTCTCCTGGTGTAGAACTAGTCTCTATGTTAAATGGTGACTGGTAAGATTTTATATTTACTATAATTTGACTTTCTTAGAGGAAAATAAGAAAATAATAGGTCGTGAGGGCCTAATGTAGCCATATCAAATCTCTTAGATATACTTTTCAAGCTTCTACAAGACCTTATTTTGAGAGAATTTAGTGTCAAATCCACTTTAATAAATTCAAGGATCAACCAATACTCTCTAAAAATTAAGAGATTGTATACATTTAGTTTTATCCATAAAATATGAAAATATTTCAATCCTTTCAAATGGATTCCTTTAATATTCTAAAGATTAAAACATCTATGAATGATAAACCTCTTGAGGCAACTCATATCTGCTAGATCAAAGTTCCCTAAATGAAAACTATCTGATAATGTTTTCAATTCTCTAGAAGCCCTTAATGTAATAGCATCATCATTTCCCATAACATATACCTTGGATAACCCAGTTTAGAGATGCATATATTTCATTCTTTTGAACTCTTAAATGTGTATTATATTGTGGAGATTCTATTAAATGGTGACTAGTAAGATTTTAAGTTTGTTATACTTTGACTTGCTCACAACAAAATAATAAATAATAGGTTGTGAGGTTCTAATAAGGCTTTGTTAAGACCATATCTTACTCTATTATATGATTGAGAACAAGAAAAATAAGGTTTATAAGGATATTGTGTTGCTACCAGTTTAAGTGACACTAATGCATGTTCTAAATAAGTATATTAAAAAGGATTGTAAACCTAAAAGAATCCTATTAGGGTTTGTCAAAATCCAATCCGTATATAGGAGGAATAATACTAATATAGAGGCAAGTCTACCTCTAGCCTTTTCCATCTACCATGTAGTCAATTTTCTCATTATAGAGTTGTCCATTGAATTATTGTGTATAAATTATATCAGAACTGTAAATGTATATGTAATGTGGTCTTAAGACTATATTTTAGAATTTGTATCTAGTAAATAAAATGTGTCTAACCTATGTTTTAGGCCTATATGATGGGAGATGTGTATCCAAATCATTTATTGACATTATGGTAAGGGTAATTGAAACAAACCTATAATTTTATGTGTAACCCATGAGTTAAAAGAGTTATGAAAACTCTATCAAGATAATCCATAATTGCATTGCCTCTCATCACTATCTCTATATGAGATATGCATAGTAACTAAAATAAGAGTAACTAAATTCCAAACTAAACTAATTAATAACAAAGGCATATGCCACTATAACAAAAGATGATAAAGTGAATCCATAACCCAAAGTTCCCAACATCAGAGCCTAATCTCCAAGCTGATAAACTAAATTTAGAATTCTGAGTATGAGGTTTGCCAAGTTGTCATGTGACTATAATAAATGGAAATGACAAAGTGTCAAGGTGAATGCATTTCAAGTCACTATTGAAAATTTAAAAATGTAAAAATTAATGGTGTCTTTAGATGAAAACACTAAATTTGGTACTAGAGCTTAGGATACAATGTTAGTGATCTTTAGGGAAATTCTTGAGTTTACATTAAATTCTAAAACAAAAATTGGGCACAAACATTATTATGATAATGGATGTATGTATAAATTTAAAAATAGATCATTTGGGTCTTTATACAACTCCAAGGTGGTATTAGCTTATGTCCTTATCGAAAGGGTACATACAAGTTATAGAATTAAGGACATAACATACCTAAAAGTCTACAAATTATTATATATAGGAAACTAATATTTTGAATGTAGAATGGTATAGATATATGATGGATGATTTGGAAGGAAAGTATTTATTTTAAGAGATATATGTTGATGTTGAATGTATTGTATGTAAAACTATTTTATCTATTACCCTCAATGATGTATTATTTAGCTCAATTTTTTGTTGTTGATGATATCACTTGTTACATTGATTGGCTTAAGAGAAAAAAATTATTATTCAGTGCTTATTGTAGGCATGGCACAATTTAGACATTCCCATCCACTCATTGGTTATCCTAAGAGGGTTTTAGATGGTGCACCCATTAGTGGGGGTGGGATTCCCACTGGATGAGGACAACCACTCCATGGCTGCCAATATCCTATAGTGTAATCTCGATGGGCATTCAATTATTTTCTAAACATAGATGCAGATGAGGGGATAACATAGTTAATATTTTGATGATTCTCCCTTTATTGGTTAGGTAAAATTTAATATTCATTTTTGCATTTTTAGAATACTCAATATTTTCTAAATTTTCATCCACTTTGTGATTTTTTATCTCATGTTTAATATTGTAGCAAGAGGGGGTGGAGTGGAGCCAAGGCGATGAGGGTGTTCATAACTCATGTAATGAGTTTGTGTCCCATTGCCCATAATTAATCTTTATTCATTCATTTTATTCAAGATGTTTCTTTTTTAATTCCTATAATACTCATTGATAGACCACTTTTGAAACACCTTATGATTTTCTATGTTGTTTTCTAGTATTTTAGTTAGAGGGAGTGGAACAGAGCCACAATGATGAGGGTGATAATGACTTACATAACGAATTTATCCACACAAGTGTGTATTAGTTTTGCTTATTCTTATTTCCTTCATCATGTTCATAAATGTTTATTACTCCACATATGTTTGGATTGATGCATATGTGTTGACCATTATGGGAGGATGAGGTGGATTCAGATAAGTTTGATAAGGGTGTCAATAAGGATGTCGACAATGATGATGATAGTGATGGGATTTTAGATGCCTCATAATCTGATGTGGAGGAAGAATAGAAACATGTAAGAACATTTTCTTGTCTTCAAAGACCTTTAATTTAATTTTTTCATTTATGATTATAACGTAAAATGGCTTCTTGATTGAATCACAGTTTGTTGGTGAATATAGGATTGTGGATATGGGTAATGTGAAGTGAGATTTGCACTATCACTTGTTTTAGCCATGAAACACTTTTTGTGATGATGGTGGTCATCCATTTTTTTCACTAGACTAAATTAAAACTCACCATATAAAGATTCATGTTAAAAACCCCATTCCAAGGAGGCCCCCAAGGTGTGCCAATAGTGTAAAAAGGAAGATTAGTGGAAGAGCATACACAAAGAGACAAATAGAATATAGAACAATAGATTGACTCTAAAAAAAACCAAAATATCAACAAGAGAGATATGATGCATATATCATAGATGGCAATGGAGAATGTTTCGTAATCATTTTATCTTAGTGAGATAGCCTTGAAAACTATTAATGACTAGCTGATTGCATACAATTCAAGAAAAAACATGGAATGGATAAGGCAAGCCTGCATAAGGCAAAAAAGCTATTGTTGATAAATGGAGTGAGAAATACAATTATTTGAGCTTTGGAGCTAGGGAAAGGTGTAGACAATAATTTACATTAGGTTATATATAATTTTTATAGTGGATAACATGAAGTAAAATTTAAGTTAATTTTAGGTTTTAGAATATTATATTGTATAATTTTGTAGCAATCACCACCCATAATTTGGAGAGATTACCCTTGTACCCATTCTAGTGATGATGGTAAAATTAATTTGAGGGAGTACCTTTCATGAAAAGGTAAAAGGATTTGTTCATAGACCCCAAAAATAGAAATTGATCATGACAAGACACTTCACATAATTCAATTGAATGACTATGTCTAATGAAATTGTTATTATACTTCTATTTTTCACCAATGTTGATCCAAAATTCCTTATTTCTCCTTTTTAGAGGAAATTATGCTATAAATGATTAGTGATTTTAATGGAGATGAGGTGACACCATCCAAAGCATTATGAGCCATTTCTTGGAGGTTTGATTTTCATGTATTATTTATCAAACCAATAGGTTTATTCTTCATGTTGGTGTGTTATTATTAATTTTCATCAAGGATTCTAACCTTGATAATTTGAAATGTAGGTGTCTTCATAGGATGGTGACATATGTATATACTTACATTCATTTCTAATCCACTTTCACTTTTTTGTCCTCTACATGAGGTTCCATGGCCATGCCATGAACATGGATATTGGATTCCATCTACATCCTTAGACATGATTCTTTATATATATACATATTGACATGAAATGTATGATGTGTAATGATACTTATTATTTGGACATGACATTTCAATACAAGTTTTTCATTCATGAATTTTGTGGCTATGAAGTGTTTCATTTATCTATAATTTAAGTAATGCTTTGGTTGTTAATATTACATTTAGTGATGTATTACATGACAATGCATGGTTAAATGGTGTGATGATATTCACATTTAATCAATAAATCATGTATTCATGTATAATATGTAATTATTTTGATAGGTAATCTATTGTGTTTACATGTTTACATTTCTCAAATTTTCAATGTTACAAATTTTATTAATCAATTGAATATGTTTGCATGTCACTATATATGTTGAGAAGTAAGCATGGTAGGATGAAGTGAAATATAGAATTTTTTTCATGACTTGTCTCTTTTCCCTTCACTTATCTTAATTTTTTCTTTATTTATTCAGGAAACTCACACAACACTTGATAAAATGTCCATGGACCATGGTTCAAGGAAGAGGAAGTGGGGCAATGCAGAATGAAACACTTCAAAATATCATAACAAGCGTGTTAGAGATGTACATCTTAGATCTTGTGTGTTATGGTTTATTATCACACCTAAAACATATTGATTTTATAGTTTTAACATCTAGAGCCAATATAAATCAATAAAAATAAATATAATAATGAGAATGATTGCAAGAACAATAATAATCAAATGGAACTTTTACCAAAACCACATTATTTTCATTATATTTTAAATGCATCATTTAATATTCTTTTTGGAAAACAACAGTGAACCATGCCCATAAAACTAGCCTATCCAATCCAATAAACAAATCAATTTAGATTTTTTTGAAATTATTTATTGGATTCCACATTTTAGTGATACATTAAAACTATATGTGTTATGCTTCTTATAATAAATGCCTTTGGTAAATTAAAATTTCATATGACTAAGGGATGTGGAATGGTCCCCTGGGAGGATGCAAGCTTCTTAATATCTTATGAATGCCAGAAAAAATACCATTATTATAATGCTCACTATAACTTTAATGCAGATAATGAGCATAGATTAATGTTTCCTATTTTTTAAGAAATAATAATAACTGTAGATTTTGTGTCCATGTTCTTATTCCATTTAGACAAAAATATAGTGAAACCACATTCCATTTAGGAGATTATGACATTGGAAAGGTTTTATAATGTTGATTGAAATGATGTATTGACATAGTCGTGTGTTTTTACAAAGGTTTTAAAAAGTGAAGATATCGATGCAACTACCCACATACTTGAGGATATGGAATAACTAATTACATGGATGAGATGCAAGAGAATAATGTTAGATGAATATCATCTTGCTTTGAAGTTGTCACTATAGATGCTACATAAAGAATATCTCAATAGGGAGAATCAATTTTTATCTGAGCTTTGTGAAAGTGCAACGACAAAAGATAATAAGATGGAACATACACTAGCTAAGAAGAACATAGTTGTTGGATATTTTTAATTTACCATTATATCATTGAGGGTTGAAAAGATGGAACTTTAAAATAAATGTCTCAAACTAGAAGTTGTCTATGCCTATGCCAAATCACCCCATGACTTTAGTAGAGAGACCACCAAGGCCACGCAAATAAAACATGAAGGAATGATTGCCATATATGACCATGAGCTATAGATTTTGAAGGTAGAGTATGAGATCATGTTTGGGCAAGTTCATGGGATGAGTCAAAATAACCATGGCATTATGGAGATAAAAAATGATAATTAATTATGTGCATTTAGTGATGTGATCGATATGTTATGTTTGCTTGTCAATTTAGTTGGAAACTAATAGAAACATTTCTAGCTACTTTGAAAACTTGTAAACTATGAACATTTTGAGAAATTACTCATTTGTACACTTGGAATCTGACAAATTACTGGTTTATACATATATTTGGCATCTTTTTTTCTAGACCAAATACTTATTATATTACTCCCATGGGTTTAGATATGATTTCTCCATGTTCGACATGGTGGCATGTATTGTATGTTCAATTTATTTATGTTGAACATAGTGGCATGTATACTCCATAAATAACATAAGAAAATATGAACAAAATTTTATTAAATAATTCATACATACAATCTATTTTATTAAATTTTATTTTCTTTGTATGAATTAGAAACAAGGGTGGTGTATGAACACAATTTAGATATGAAAGTTATATTTCGATAATCAAAAAAGATAGTAAAACATCTTAGGTATTTGAAAATTTATTTTTCTTAAAAATGATAGAAATGGTGAAAGAGTTATCAAAACTCTTCAGCCAAGATCTCTCCAATGGCACATTACCACATCCTTTGATGATTCAACATAAACAAGAGGAAACCAATTGAAAAAATAAAGTAATTTTTATACTCAAATTATATGAATACAAAATCATAAATAATCATAGTATTAAAATGAATGCACTTGCTTATATAGGCAAAGCAAGACAATGTGAAGGCTAAACTAGGATATGTGGGACTAAAGTCCACATAAGACAAACCTAGCAAGCATAAGTAAAATATACTACTAAGTTGAAATATAACAATAGAGGATACAGTGTGGAGTTATGTGTCCTTATGGATGCAAATCCATCAAGCCAAATTACATAGATGTCGAGTCACTATAACTACTAAGTTCAAGTAGGAATGGTGCTGAATATGAAGGTCATAGAATATAAACACTGCACTCCAAAACACTAGGTAGAATGATTAACTCAAGGAAGCATAGCTTGAACACCCTCCAACATGATGATGAAAAATAAACACAAATATTGGTGGGGTTACCACACTAGAGTCATTAGTGGGCATACCACACTGGTGTCACTATAAAAATCACCAAGAATGCCATGATGTCAAGTAACAATCCTCATATGGGTTCTGACAAATAGAGTGCCTGAATAAGATACCCATGTAAAAAAGAGAATCTATAAAACACTCAAAAATGTAAAATACATAATTCTCATAAAGTAAAGAAAAAGAGAGAAAACTCATAGGAAAAACTCCCCCGCCAAAAACAAATTAGAGAAAATAAGAATAGAGAACTAGAAATCCCCCCAAAGTTGATGTTGAAGAAGTCCTCACTCCAAGTACTCACAAGTCACAAAATAACTCAATCTTCATGAGTGGTCTGAATCCACTACTCAATCACAAAATAACTAATACTAGGCTTCACCAGAATATATTCAATCAAGAAGACTATTAGTGTCAAAAAAGTATAACATGTGTAAGGAATGATCATCACCAAGAAAGTAGAATATACATCACACCCACATACTATTGAATGGATGGAGTAGAAAGCAAAAGTCTGCACAAGTGGTCTGAATCCACTACTCGAACATCAAACAAGTTGACACTGTATATACTAGAATAGATCCAAACAAGGAGACTATCAAATGTTAAAAAAAGGTGTCAAAAATATATAAACGTATATCAAAAAATGATGGTTCATGGTGGTAATGGAAAAGACAAGAAAATGATGAAGTGAAGAGGTGCCCAAAATAGAGCACACAAATGCATGAAAGTAGATAAGACTGAATCAACAAACCACCCATGGCACATTGTAAATGAGTTTGAGTATAATATAACCATACATTAAAAATACCAAATGGAGACAAGAAAGACATTGGGATTCACTAGAATAGCTCCAAATGAGGATATTGTCGACTTGTTGAATAAGCCATTAAGAAAGATGTTCCAAAAATAAGGGAGTGAAGAGGTGTCTACATAGAAGAAGGTGAGGTGCTAAGAAAGGGACCTCAAGGAGACATGACACAACTACCAATGTGTTAATATACTATTGCATGTCATCAAATGATAGAAGAGTGTGTAAAATGGCAAGAAGATCCATAATGTATGCACACATACAAAAAAGAACTAGTAGCTAAAAACAACGTACAAAGCACAAGAAAAAGGACATTGAACTCAATAAAAAATGCATCCATAAGTATGTGCATGAAGTACAATGTAGGACCCATGGCATAAGAAACCCCATAGTAGTGATAATGTACACTTAATTATAGGATGTTAGACTCATTTGAAAATGCATCCATGAGTGCAATAAATGATGATAATGTAGTCAAGAAGAAGTAAGAATGAAGTTTATTATGTTTATAAGGGGATCTGACCTCCTGTCAGATCGAACCTGACCCTTCGATCTTACAAAAGTGAAAGAGATATGGTATATGCAAAACAAAAAAAATCCCTTCAATTAAAAATAACACAAACTAGTTTTTAAGGAAATCAGAAACAAACATATGCATGCAACCACTCATTGAAACCATAATTTCACCACAAACTTAAAAATTTTAATAAAAGTGAAAATTAGACCTTTCAATTACCTTAGGATGCATGTAGGTGATTTTGACTTCTTCTTTAAGCAAAAAATACAACTAAAAAGGGAAAGTTAATTGAATAAGCCATTGTGTAAAGAGGAAAGAAGGTGCAATATTGGTGTCTTAACCTAGTTGTGCCCTCAAAGAGTCTCTTCTAATGCACATGTGGAAACTAGCAAAAATCTAGGCATCCAAATGTTGTCTCCACCTGAAATGTTAGCAGAAGTAAGGGCTAAAAAATAGGGAAAGCCACTGTCATGCCCCAGCTAATATCCTTCCATGTCTACTTCCTCATTGAAATAGATCTAATGTAGTTATCCTTCTAGCTCCCACATTGTACCAAAAAAATTGAGATATCAAAAAAAAGGAATTTAATGGAGTGCAACCCTTACAAATGAAACATAGGCTAAAAAAGAATATGCAACAGCCTTTGTATGCAGAACTAGAAAAGAGTAATGAGACACAAACCTCCCACACATATCTATAAAATAAGATCCATAGAGAAATGGTAAATGAACATTCCAATGTCATCCTCCTTTCTACTACATTTCTCGTCTCCATACTATCCTTCTACCTTCTAACTTAGAAAAGAGCCCAAACTTGAAACTAATGTGCCACTAAGAAAAGATGCAGTCCCATAAATTTCCACCAACACCTCTCCTCTACCACATAGGTGTCTTTGCCACGTTGTTGAAATTTGACCATATAATGCTAACATATAGATGAAAAAAACCCTATATTGTGGTAAAAATGGTGCCAATTTGTAAACATAGGTTTGGGAATACACTAATCTCTCCCAGATCTCCACATAGTCCACAAAAGAGTAGGTTTCTCCACACAAATATCCTCCAATTAAAAGCAATGCCTCCTTTTCAAATACAATGCCTCATTCTCTTGGTAGATCTCCAACAAGATATAAAGCACCTTTCACTTCATAATAAGATACAACACAAATCTATTACAACAAATAAATGAAATGCCTTTCTCTGTGTAGAAAATGAAGAATTTACAAAAAAGAATGCTTTAGCTCCTAGTAAAGTTTTAATAATAATGATGGAAAAATATGAAATGATCATCTCCTTCAGTCTTAAAATAAGTTCGTTACAAGTAGAAAAGAAGGTGACACCAAGTTCTAACTCAAAGACCACACATTAGATCTAGTTTTCAACATAGTAGATAAAAAAAAGTGTCATGTTAAAATCAATACAATAGATCAGATCTTAATGTGAAAGAATATAACTCTAAGCTTTGATATTTAATCCAAAATTCTAAGTGACAAAATAATGATGCCAAGGTGAATGTAATCCAAGGTAGAAATAAATGAAGATCTGAAACAAGAAAGAGAAGAATTCCAATGCCTAGATCTAGAGTAATAGTTAGATCTGAGAGCAAAAGCACCAACTTTTAGAGAATGATGCCAAAAGCAAAGATCTCAATGCTAAAAATATGATGCCAATATTTGGAGAAGGTGTTTCTCCAACACATTTCTCTACCAAGCTAAAAACAACATAGCCAAAGCTAAGCCAAGGAATCTAACATTGTTATAAACAATATCTATAATGGAGATCAAACCCTCAATAAATCAAAATCCAAGAAGCTTGAAAAAGTCCTACAAAAATAGAGATATATAATCACATTGTAAGGACAAACAATGCAATGAAATAATTTGAGTAATGGCTATTAGAGATGGGTCTAATTACCATGAAAGAGTTATCAAAATTATTCATCTGAGATCTCTCCAATGGTACATTACCACAATGATTGATGATTCATCATAAACAAGAGGAAACTAATTGATAAAACAAAGCAATTATTATACTCAAATGATATGATTACAAAAGCATAAAGAAGCATAATATTACAATGAATGCACTTTCTTATATAGGCAAGGTAAGACAATGTAAAGGCTAAAGTAGGCAATGTGGGACTAAAGCCCATATATGACAAACCTAACAAGCATGAGTAAAAGATACTCTAACAAAAGTAAGTTTCTAATCCTATCTGTAATAAGGTATGTTGACTATTTTCATTTGGATTTTTTTTTGTGACTACAAAGTTTATATGACATTTAACATGTAGGTCTTACACAAATGAAAATGAAATATAATCCTTGCACTTACTTCCTTCATGCTAGCATTCCTAACATGTGTGTGTTGAGTATTGACATTTAAGTTAAAAATTATTACAATCATGGCAATATAGTCCTTAAGTTGTGTTGTAATTCTGTGTACTCTTGTTGAGCTTATAATCCTTCATGGGGGCTCAAAATAAATATATTTGCCTCCATTTCCACTTGGAACTAGATATGCTTGTGTTAGTTTCATTTATATTCTTTATTTATATTGGAATCATCATTTGGTTACTTAGATAAGCCACATTCAAACTTTATTTATAAAGTTCTGATTCATAATTGGTGTTATATCTCTATCATGCATTAATTTACCTGACCTGCCAATGCTTATGATCTAAAATTTTACAATCTTAATTCACTCTAATTTACTCTTTGTTTTGTCCATTAGGTGAAAGATAAAATACAACACTGAATGATCCATTAGGAAAATTTGTGTTAAAATATGTATGCAAAGTATTAACTTTTTCACATCACATGCCTTTGGAAAAGTGGATCCTAACACATGATTTTGATTAATATATCCTTTGAGAGGGTACCAAACTCAATATTTATACCCTTATCAATAGATTGAATTTTAACTAGTTCTCCCATATCATGTTATCATACCATTTTTATTGTGATTTAATTATGTCATATGTACAAAAGATTTATAATAAGATTGATCTATCATTTATGCAATCTTGGACCAAGTGCATTACTATAGTGTTGTACCCTTATAGATGTTTCCTTCCTACAAGAAGTAGTTTGAAATCAAAAAACTTGTAAAATATTTATGTGATATGAAACATATTACATAACATAATTGATGATATATTACATAACTTGTAAGACAATTATATAAGTATTAATATCTTTGGGTCACTAGTCAAGAGTGTATGCAAACTTAGATACTTATTACCTAACCAAAATTTTCCATTGAGCTTGAGCCTTATGATGGTATGTTGAAATATGTATCCACTGATAGGATTCTCCTAATATTCTCTCCATAATCACTTTTCACTACATTTATCTTATTCTGTTGTTATCTATTTTTTGGGACATTATAGAATTCCACTACATATTTTTCATTTTTATGTATGGAATTAATACTCCTATGTTTATCCACCATAACTTATTATATAATATCAATACATATTTTCATTGTTATGTATGTAATAATATTGAGTTTTTCCATGTAAATATTTAAAACATTTTTTTATAATGTATTTTTTCCAAGTCATATTGTGAAACTTCAATACTATTCCTATGACTACACAAAAACTAGAGCCATCAGGTTGGTTCAATCAATTCTTATTCTTAATAAATTAAATTAGCATGAAAACCTAGATTCTAAATCCCTTGCTAATAGATTAGAGTCCTATGAACTAAATAATAATAGAGGGACCAAAACACACCCTAGAACATTCACATGTATAAGCAAAATAAAGTTTCCCAACTACCTATAGTCTAAATCATATTGCTTGCTTACTATTTAATTTAAACAACACATACAATCATTACAAGATATTAGGAATAGGTCTATTCATTTTCATAATCCTACTACTTCATAGAAATTACCAAAGAAAAAAATAATAACTTCCAAAATGCTTAAATAGAACTAGAAGTAATTCATTGAATAAAATTTAATTCAATGTATTATTAATATAATAGATGTCAAAAGTAGTGAAAATAAGTGGAGTGATTAAAACATTTATAGAATTAACTAATGTGATTTGATTGATTATGATACACTTCATTTGATTGGGTAGGTAGAGAATAAGGACACTAGGTTAAGATATTCTGAGGAAATTTTCTGATGCGATGGTAGATGAATTAAAACTCAAACATGTAAAAAGCTTGATCCTTGTCAATCCCACATATATAACCACACTTGAATATATTCATTTAAAATCAATTCAAGGTTATTTTAGGGTTATAACATTAATATATTGGATAATATTATATGTAACTCCTTG
>JARHVA010011311.1:0-70276 GCA_037957365.1 Torreya grandis | reverse complement strand
CATGGTTTTTCCCACTTTGGGTTTCCAAGTAAAAATTTGATCTCTCTCTCTCTCTCTCTCTCTCTCTCTCTCTCTCTCTCTCTCTCATGTGGTGCAAATTATTGTTTCATTTTTATTGTATATTTTTAATGTGTGATTAAGTGGTTAAAGAAAAGAAATCAAATTAAGTAAAAAGATATATAATATACTGATTCACCCCCCCTCGTAGTATATTTTGTGCTTAACAAGTGACATTATATTGTATAATCTTATAGGTGTATATTTTGCTTGATTTCTTTTCAAATTTTAAAATTCAATTAATAAAATTTCAATTTTCAAATATGGACAAATAACTAATTTTTGTTTCATTATTTTTAGGTTTTAAATTTAGTTGTATTACATGATTAAGCTTGGCATCAAAAGACAAAGTGTGTGTGCACAATTAGATTTTAATCTTCTTTATTATAGTTTGTGCTTGAGAACTTTGTATTTTGAGTTGGTGATCATTCATATACCTAAGATTTTTCTCCATGGTTTTTCCCACTTTGGGTTTCCAAGTAAAAATTTGATCTCTCTCTCTCTCTCTCTCTCTCTCTCTCTCTCTCTCTCTCTCTCTCTCTCTCTCTCTCTCTCTCTCTCTCTCTCTCTCTCTCTCTCGTGGTGCAAATTATTATTTCATTTTTATTGCATATCTTTATTGTGTGATTAAGTGGTTAAAGAAAAGAAATCAAATTAAGTAAAAAGATATATAATATACTAATTCACCCCCCCCCCCCCTCTTGGTATATTTTGTGCTTAACAAGGGACATTATATTATATAATCTTATGGGTGTATATTTTGCTTGATTTATTTTCAAATTTTAAAATTAAATTAATAAAATTTCAATTTTCAAATATGGGCAAAAAACTAATTTTAGTTTCATTGTTTTAGGTTTTAAATTTAGATGTATTACATGATTAAGCTTGGCATCAAAAGACAAAGTGTGTGTGCACACTTAGATTTTAATCTTCTTTACTATAGTTAGTTCACTCCATTTTATCACTAGAATAAATTTGGGGAAATGTAGACATTACATTTTTGGCAATGCTTATTATTGGCATTTGTACCCAACATGACATGTTGAATTCCATATACCAATATTTCAAGAGAGATTCATTTTTTGTTTATTTTGAAAGACCTAATGTTTTTAATTTTTAAGTATTTATCATGGAATATTTTAAATTGGAATTCAATAGTCAAACTTTGCAAACAATCACATAGATTGAGATCAAAAAATTAAGATTACAATTAATCAGGATGTGGCCACAATCACCAGACAAGGTTGTAATTGTTGATGTCCACCTCATGTGGACTTTTCCTAGAATACTATAAATAATTATTTTATAAAAAAAATATGTTTTAAAGTGTTTCTAAATAGTTTTTTTATTAGATTCATCATACACAATCATATCTATTTCAGTTTTGAGGAACACTCTCTAACCCTAGTCTAATTTACTATTTTTTAGCAAGTTTATGATTTATGTAGTTTTATATTGTAGATTTAATGTATTTAATGTACTCCATTTAAATTCATGTTTTTTATAGTATAATATTCTTAATTATATTCATGTAATTAAAATAAATTAAACACATGCTCAAAATGGATGGAATTTTTTTTATAGTATGCTTTGGAATATGTAAATATTTCTCTTCAATAGTTTTGTAGACTATTTAATTGCCATGTTTCTCAATGTTTTCTCCAACCAAATATTTTATTTGAGGATTAAATACCATTGGTTCCATATCATATTAATATTGGATACCTAAAATTATGATCATCTGATTATCATGAATATGTCTAAGAATCTATGCACTAAAGAAGGTACTACTTAGAACATTTGGTATCCAAGGTAATCCTAATATCATATAAAATACTCATATACTAGGTATAAATAATAATGGAGTGGGAAATATCGTAATTACCACTTATTAAGGAATAACTATATGCTTAATAGAATCTTATTTATATCCATCAAATGCTTTGACAAATCTAGAAGTATCATGAAAATATTACTTTGTATACCCAAAAGAGTAGAGGAGTGTTATGGTGCACATATTTTCACTTGATCCATTGTCTATCTTAACACTATGTATGGGTTCATTGTCAACATATGCTCAAATAATTGGTGTATGTATATATGAATAATCATCAACACCTTTACTATCATCAAACGTAATCATAGGATGTGGTGTTTTTTCCCATTAATTAGACTAATGATGTTATAAAGTGGATTACCATATTTAGAAGGAGGAGGATGAGCATTATATACATAATTTACTTCATAATTATCCTTTTAATTTTTTTCTTTATGATTTGAAAAGGATATTTATACATTATTTATCTTTAATTTTTCATTTTCTTGTGGCTTATCCTCTTCAATAGGTGTGCCAATATAAATAATGTTCTCATAAATGAGGTCTTGAATTTTATGTTTAATATTGAAACATTTATGTTTGGATTGCACAATAGATATATGGTATTTAAAGAATATGTTTGCAATAAATTCTTTAAATTTTGGTATAAATATGTATAATTACATTGGTCGAGGAAGAGTGATTATATTAAATTCAAGTATATATTTTCAACAATACATAAGGAGGTGATGGTAACCTTGAGAAAATCCTCCTAGGTGGAGCTTATAGTTAAAGCTTATTTTTTTATTGTGAGATATAAATAAATTTAATATTATATTCCCTCTATCTTTAGTTGTATATTATATTATAATTTTTATTTCTTTTAAAATTAACATTAAAAGAAGAAGGAACATTTGAATTATAGTGGATATTATTCAAAGCAATCAATTTGACCTCACACTCTTTGACTATATGGAATAGCTCATAAAAATATTTGATATTATTAAATATAGTAGACTTTTTAAGTGGGGATAGTAAAATTTGAGTGATAATGTCTTAAATATCATTATCATTCATTTGATTGGTCATTTTTTATATCATAGTCTTTTTTCTTATAATATATGCATTGATTATTTCATTAGACCCTTGTTTGAGATTTTCAATTTGAGCATATGTTTGATTTTCAACATTTTTGATATAAATTTGTAATAAATTTTGATTTAAAAAATAATTAAATTAATTTTATTATTAAAGAGTAATATTATAAAACCATCTAAGAGCATATTCTTTGAGACATCTTGGATTGAGTTGTATCAGAAAGTTTTCATTATATGCATAGTCTAGAAAAGTTACATGCAATTCATGAAGATGTTGTTCATGATAACCTTTGACTTAATATAAATGAGTCCTAATAGAGAGAAAAAAACAAAATGGTAATGGATAAGATGAAATTTATGGTGTGAAATGGTTATTTAATGAGGAGTATGAGTCCAAAAAGGGACTAGTATGAAAAAAAAATTCTTGATTTGTAAAGCTTAGATTGTATGGAAAGAATTATATGATAAATATCAATATTTGTAGAGGTTATTGGAGGGTTATAATTATAATTATTAGGAATATGCATTGATACTTGTTCAAAATTAATTGATGTTACCAAACCAAGGGATGATGTTATATAAGTAATTAGAGGTGTAAAAATAAGAATAGAATCAATAGTAGAAGAGTTACCTTGGGTACCTATCTTTATTTCATCTATAGTAATATATAATATGAATTCAAAATTTTCATGATGTCCATGAATATATTTAATAAATTTTACATCATCAGTCTCACTAGATTCTTCCTGAGTATTGGGTTCTAAATTAAGAGCCATATTGAACCATTTGAGAGGGTGTGAAGTAAACAATAGAAAACATTCTAAATTCAAAGTGTTCATACAATTTATAACATGTTTTTCATATTATTCTCAAGTCATTTGAAATTTGATAAAATTAATTGGTTAAAATCAAAGACATGATATATTAGTATAACCAGTCAAAATAAGAAGGCCAAAAGATTGGGCCTTATTTAGTATAACTTCCCTATTGATTTGAAATTAAATACATGTAAATATATAATTAATAACATGATTAAAAATAACATAAAATGAAAAATATAGTTTTATAATCATATACAACATATGAAAAAAAAAATCATTCACTTATCCCATATGAAAATAATACAAGAAAAATGTGATGTATAAATTTTGATCTAGGCAAGGTTTTTAATAATTATGTGGGCTCTCAAATATACTTGATCATTCATAGAGTAATATCAGCCTAATATTTTATATCACTAACTAAAAATCTGAAACCATGTATGTAACCTGCTATCCTATATTTGAGGGTATGGTGAGTGTATACACCCTAAATTTGTCATGTAACCACACATATCATGTCTTTTCATAGTTCTTTCATATGGGACTCTAACTGGAGAATATGAGATTTTTACAGATTTAGCCATCTCTTCCATATTATCCATTTGGATATTATTCTAATCTTGATTCATCTTTTTATTCATTCCCAATCACCCTAACCCTTTTTAATGGTCATTCCACCTCAGGTAGGTTAGGTTTTCCATGCTTGTTCTATCCCCATAGTCCCTAGCCTATATGATAGGAGTGTTGGGATTAGACTATAGTGTTAGAACTTAGGGTGTCTAGTTTTTAGTGCTCCTATCTAAAGTCAAATTGATCTCTAATGATCAATTTCTTCAATAAGATGAGTCTTACCCCTTTTCTTTACTTCATTCTTAAGTTTTCCAATATTATCCAAATGCAAATAAAGCTCCCAAATTATAAATAATGAGTCTCCTATGTAAAAGACTACAAAAAGAATTTTATATCTAGCACTTACTGCTTTGTCACATCAGACATAATATAAATTATTCAATAGTATAGCTCAACTTCTCTACATCACACATAAAATTTCATGCTTCATCAAGGAAGGTCCTAGGTAAAAGTTATTCTTGCATCTATCACACATGTTTATTATGCATGTTCCCTAAGGGATAACTACATTTTATCTAAGACCCTAACCTGAGGGTTAATGTAGGTAGTAGTCAAGACAACAAGGGTTCTAGATCATGTGATCATTCTTCACCTAACCCAATTTTTCATCCTTTTTTATTTTGATGTGTTTGTTGTTTGCATGTGTATAGATGGATAAGGTATCAAAGACTAAATTGAACTTATAATGAGATTTGTTAACTTCTAGCCCTTGAAATTTGGTACATAGGCTCACACTAACCTGGAAAACAAAACCCATAAAGCTTAGATCTTGAGGATAATAGCATCAAGGAGGGAATATAGTTCTAGATAGTAGGGTGTCATGTTCTGGCACTCCTGTCTAATTAGAAAATGAAAGCCAAGGTTAGATTCTTAAAAGTGTTTTAGTCCTACTTTTTAATTACCAACTCTAGAATCATTCATTTTAGCCTAATTTAAGATTAGATTATTATTCTTCATCTTGAAAAATTACCTATTTAAAATCTATAATTTTCCCCATTAAACTATATTTTTCCTATTATTCTAGCCTTATTATTTAGAATCTAAACACTAGATTCCCAAAAATAATAAAATATTTTGGTGAACTTGACTTACTTTTAACAAACCTAAAACCCTAGCTACACTTAGGGTTTTTCTTTCATATTTTTGTACAAAAATTTAATTTCCAAATTATGATTTTTGTATAACTTTTTGTGCATTATTCATATTTAAAATTATTTTTAGAAGTTAAAATTATTGCATAATTTTCCAAAATTTTAAAACCCTTGTTAAATCCCTTGGATTTCAAAACTAGGTCCTTAAACCTCAAGCCTTCCTTCCTTGAAAATTTTAGAAAACTATTTTGGTATTTTTACAAATTGATTACTTTGTCAAAAATAATTTCAAAAATGGTAGTTTTCTTATGCAAAAAATTAATTTCCAAATTCTTATTTTTGTATAAATTTGTGTGCATTATTCCTATTCAAAGTTATTTTTAGAATTTAAAATTATTTCATAATTTTTCAAAATTCTAAAACCCTAGCTAAAAACCATAGATTTCTAAACTTGGTCCTGAAACCTCAATTTTTCCTCCATTACAATTTTTAGAAAAATAGTTTGATTTTTTTACAAATTGGTTCAATTATCAAAAGTAATTTCAAAATTTCAATGATAGTAGTTCTTTGTGCATATATTTGCTTCATAGTACTTTTTACTAATCTCTTTGGTGAGAGAAATAAAATGGCCACAAATGGAATTCTTCCTTATCCCATAGATGAATTTCTAAAATTTTCTTATAATTTTGACAATGATTGGACAAATTTGCAAAATTGCACATTAGCTAAGAATGTAGAAAATGATTTCATTTACAGTGAAGATAATGACTATTGTTGTAATGAAGGATATGATGATATTCTTAATGATGATGGTGAAACATAAATAGATGAATATTTTTATCTAAACCCCATTTCTTTTATTCCTTCTTATAAATAAAATAATTTTTATAAATGGGAAAGATACTTCTCACCTCATTCTTCTATGCACAATGCAACAAATGAACAAATTAGTCATGAACTTCCAAGTGAACCTCTTATGAGTGATAATTTGCTTCTATGTGAACCTAATCCCTCTCTCTTTTGTTACTTTAATGTTCAAATTACAAAAATATAAGTAAAATAGAATCAAATTACTAATGCATAGTTTAAATGATACATCTCATGTTCTTAACTCTACTTTATAAAAATAGTGTTCAAATGAAAAATCTCCTTCTCTTACTTCTCATATTGAACATGAAAATAATGCATGTCTTTCATCCATGGAGAACATAGATGCACATGAGATTCCAATTTAAAAATATATTTTTTTACATATTATAAAATAATTAAATAATTTTATTACACCTCTCCCTAGTGATGATTGAAGTGATAATTAATATGATAGTGAGCATGCCAATGAATATGAAAATGAGAGTGATTATGAACAATATTACATATATGATAATGATTATGATAATTATGCACATAGTGAATAATAATATGCATCTCATGTTTCTAACTCTTCTCTCACTCCTCTAAAAAATAATGCACTTATAAATGTTGTTTATATTTCTATGAAAGATTATATTTCAAATAAGGCACATGCTAATGCTAATAGCACATCTTTTACTCAATTATAATGTGATTCACTACGACATAAAGATACTAATGAATCTCCCAAGCTACCCCTCACTATAATAGAACCCAATTCTCACTCTTCACCTAAAGAGAATGATATCCCATATCCCTCTAATAAGGTCAAAGTTACCATTAATCCCAAGGTTCAAGTGAGCACACCCCATAGTTAAGATCCAATTTCTAAATGTAGCATTCTCAGGGTTAAAATTAATAATCAAATTCAATGATTAAATAAACCACTTCAAGATAGTAATTTACCATCCTAGGACATCATCTCTTTGATACATGTAGTTGGTGAATTACAACACCAAGTACATCTCATTACCTTAGAAAATAAAGCTTACAAGACTTGGATGGATGCCAATGATCTACATAGTAGCCCTGTTCTGAAAACATTCATAAAATATTCATTTCCTAAGCATTTATAGCTACCATAATTACCTCACCATGATGGAATTGAAGATCAAATTGTACACCTTTAGTCCTTTTAGAAGGCTTTGCCATCTCATGCGAGCCTGTTGATTCTACTCAAGTTATTCCAATAAAAATTAATGGGTGAACCATAGAATTAGTTCTTTAATATACTCCACATTGGTTCATTGAACACATATGATGACTTATAGGAGGAATTTCTTAGATATTACATCTTAAGCATCGGCCCTTGTGTTACATATGGGAAACTTGCCACACTACATTAGAATTCTTTAGATCTAGTTAGTGAGTATATCTTAAGACTCAAGGCTCACATGTTAAGAATTATATAAAAAATAAAATATCTATATAGTCATCATATCTTTGTTAAGGAGATTTACCAAAATCCACTTGAGCATCTACTATATAAGATAGAGTCTTCTTTTAGACACTTGTGTTATATAGTTTTGTCTTTGAAAAATAAATTAGGATTGATTAAGGTAGATTCAGTTGATCAGATCACTATAGATTTCATAGTAGAATCTTTAGCTATAGATCCTACCACTCAGGATCCACCATGTTGTAAACAAGATAGGAGACCACAACTAGAAAATTAGCTAGTCAAAAACAAAGAGCCAGTTTCAACAGCATAACCTGTAATATGCATTATAGAAAATAAGAGCAAGGTACCACTATAGTTTGATTCAAAGTGGGATATCTCATCTACCTTATTATCAACATTACTAGATAAGAAGTTAATAATCCTTCATTCTACTCATCGATGAGATCCACATCTCTTACATAGATAGCCACATCAGCCCTTTTGTAACTATCATCGTATTTGTGGATACATAGATAATGATTGTTATGGACTCATGGATTACATTATTAGATGTGTTGATAATGGCATCACAGTATTCACACAAGAGACATTTATATCTCCTCTATCATGTAACCTTAGACCTCATTCGTTGATGACTAAGTCATCCCAAGACATTCATTTATAGGAATCATCAATCACTCATCATGAGTACAATGAAAGTTTTAGGATATAATCTTGCAAGATATCTCTTATTCTAACACATTAGAAGGTTTGTAAATTAGTATAGTGAGAAAAACCTATATATAACACTCTAATCTAAGGAATACGTTATATAATTCCATATACATATCCAACAAAGTCATAAGCACTGTAGTAAAGTCCTACTCATGAAAAATATTCACTATGGGAAAATTTTCTAGGTCATATCTCACGTAGCAATCCACTATAGTTAAGATTAAATGGCTCCAAACCATAGAGTACTACTCATGAGAAATATTTATTATGGCTATATTTTTTTGTGTAACAACCAATTATGACCAAAATTAAATGAGCCCTCATCATAGGTTTTAGCTCCATCTTGATATATTGCTTAGTCATATACATCATAGTAGAGGTCACAAGGCATATGGTTATAGATAGACGAGCTTTCTTCAAAACACACAATTTTAGATACACAACCAAAAAAGTTAAATTTTTTAGAATCTTCACACATTGCTACAAATAACACACACTAGATAGTATCTAATATAGAGCACATTCCTACATAGCATGAGTAGTATGGGCACTATTTAGTTGTCTAACAAAGTTAAGATAGTGATACAACATAGAAAAATAAAACATATAGTCCTACTCATTTTATTTCATAAGTTTCATTTAGTAGGGTAATGATGGAGCCAAAGGTATATCTAACCTTTGTACTCTTGAGCCACTCTCAGGGAGGTAATATACACATAGTGTTATGTTACATCCCCCTACTAACAACTAACATTCCTAATTCCAAATAGCTATCCCTAGCTAAACTAAGTTATCCAAATCTAGACCTTACCAATATCCTAATTTTTCCAATTCCAAATCAATTCACTCTACCAAATCAATTTTACAAATTACAAAACCAATCATTTTTTCCTTATATATAATCACAAATCAAACATAAACAACACATCCAAACATATCTTGGATAATCAAATTGCATCCCAAATGCTATCTTACCAAACATATCAAAACAATCAAACCACATATCTCAAGTATTATTTTACCAAGCATATGTAAATTAAAAATTAATACCAGATCAAATATTTATAAATCAATCACCTACAATCAAAATACTATCTAGTATATTCTAAAATCTATAACATAAGATATAGGAATACAAAATCAAACCAGTATATATATATATATATATATATATATATATATATATATATATATATATATATATATATATATGTATGTATATATATGTATGTATATATATATATATGTATATATATATGTATATATATATATATATGTATATATATATGTATATATATATATGTATATATGTATATATATATATATATGTATATATATATATATGTGTATGTATGTATGTATATATATGTATATATGTATATATATGTATGTATGTATGTATATATATATATATGTATGTATATATATGTATATATGTATATGTGTATATGTGTGTGTATATATATATAAATAAGTATATATATATATGTATATATATATACACACACACACACATATATATATATACATGTATATATATATACACACATATATATATAGACATGTATATATATACATATATACATGTATATATATATATACATACATACATACATACATACATATATATATGTATGTATGTATGTATGTATGTATATATATATATATATACACACACATGTATATATGTATATATGTGTGTGTGTGTGTGTGTGTGTATCTATATGTATATATGTATGTATATATATGTGTGTGTGTTTGTGTGTATATATACATATATATATACTTATTTATATATATATACACACACATATACATATATACATATATATATACATACATATATACATATATATATATACATATATACATATATATACATACATATATATATATATATATAAAATTCAATTTTCAAAACATGTAAATCATATCAAAATATAATCACTCATAAATAGGCATCATTCCCTCACTCTCAATCTCACTCTCTCCTCTAGTACTAGTCCCATAATCTAGTCTAGCACTTGATGGCCCCACACCTCAACCTATTTAATGCCTCTTGTAATAGCTCTCTTACTCTATTAATTGACCATGATCCTCATGTAAGTCTATGTATCATCTCTAAATATGTATGTACTCATCCATAATCCATGTACTCACTAATCCATAATCATGTGGAGGCATCTTATGCCTATCTAGCTTAGCCCTCTACTCACTCTCTCTCTAGCTACCCTAACATATGAAACTGTAGTTATATAAACCATGTCAAAAAATTGAGCATAAATGCCAATAGCAATGGTCTCTCACTCTATCAAAACCTCCTCCACCACATCATCCATAACATGTCATATAAGCTCAAAAAGTGTAGACTCAATAATAATCTCCCAAAACCCATCATCCCCACCTCCTATCTAAATAGATGCTTCATCCTGAGCACCTCCCACTCCACCTGCACATAAAGATACAAACACTACATCAGACATGCACTTTAAAAACAAAATAGAACAAGTTCAAAATCATATAAAAACTCAAATATAATCAAAATCTTACCTCCCATCATCTAGATCAGAGCAAGATCCACATACTCAAGGGCATCCCCTACACTAATAGGGTATAATGGGGCCAGTTGATGCCTTACCCACCATGTGGTATATGCCTCTATGAAAACAAAATAATCTAAATCAAGAATATTTATAGCTATATCTCATGCATCTAATGGTAGTGGTGTGAACTCATCCTTATTAGGCCTACCACAAGCTCTTGCTCTCATCAGTGCTCATGCACTCCTCACCCACACCCATATTATTAGGTGCACATCCTATGCATTCCTAAACTATATAGTCATGCAATCATACTAAAATAACTCATGAAATCTAAGACAATGGTTATGTAACAAATAATTGACCCTAATATAACATAATTGCACTCCATCCTTAGGTCACCGAAGATATCCTCTATAGGACCTCCATATGATAACTTAAGCCACCAATTTATCTAATACTCATATATAGTGATCCATCCCAGTAGACCTAATAACTAATGAAATCATCGAATACTCCCCACATGGATATGAAGGTGCCCACCTCTCTCTCCATAATCCTAATAGTTGCACAAATGTTATGTGATCATAGGCGCAACAATGTAATCAATTAGCTAAACTTAGACCACCACTAAATGTATCTTGTGTAAACATGTATAGATATCTATATAGGTGGACAAGCATAGTCCTACACCATGAGAACACAATGTCATATACTTATACACTACATATAATCCTATGTATCTTATATGCAATTGATACCCCACTCCCATCCATTACAACAAAAGAAGCTAACAACACTGCCAACCACTTCCATAGATGTGGAACACATGACTAAACAATAACTAACAATAATAAATCACTATCACTACCTCTCCAATGTATGCTTGAGGTCACACTAACAAAATACAAGGATGAATTATCAATGGAATCCATACCCATATCATCTTATAGAGTCACATGTCATCTACTAACTTGTAAATACAAAATGTTGTACACATCCTTCAGAGTAATAGTCATCTCTCTAGTTGGAAGCTAAAAAGTAAAGGTGTCTACATTTCACCTCTCACATAAGGTGGTAATCAAATGCCTAGCCCATCACATAGTGCCTATGTCACACACATGGCCTAGCCCTACCCTAACCATCATAGCCCTCTCATTAGTTTACAAAGGCAACAATCTCATAGTCTCCATCACCTGGCTTGTATATAAATCCTCATTCATACCTCACCTTGAAAAACACCAAAAAATAGCATGTATATTAGTCAACTATGCTAAATCAATAACCAAACAAAATGATAGCAACTAAATTAAGCATCAATCCCAAAAAATCCAATATCTAGGATAACAACATTGGACAAGAGCACTACAACCTAGATAGCAACATTAGAGCCTAGATAACAGCATTGAAATAGGGATATGATCACTGGATATAGTAAAAATTTCTTAAAAATCTTCAAAATAGCTCAAAAAAATAAAAAGTAGGCTTCTAAATAGGCTTAAATCACATGGTTTAGCTACTTACCAGGGTAACTTCTCCACCATCCTTAATATGGATTTCCAACTACTCAAATTGGGTAAGGTAGGTGCTCATCTCCTACGCATATCTCCTACTCTAGAGCTTCAAATATCAAACTAGTCAATGCACAAATGAATCAAGAATCAATCCAAGTTTCCTATATCAAATAACTATCTTATTCAAAGTAAATTACCATTTTCCCTATAACTTGAACCCCATAGCTCCATTTTATAAATTATTTTATTCCACAAAACCATGATGATAATGCCTTTAATATCTAATAATCCTTGATCTCTTATTGCATCATTTGAACACTATGGAACATACATACATCTCTATACCTATTTTGCACCTAAATACATACAACTTCATTCTCACCAATAACAACTTGTTTAACTTTTATACAAATTGGTCCTCACAAACCAAAGCTCATTTAAATTTCGAAAAACTTAGTTTAAACAGTCAATTAACTTCTCAAATTAATTTGATACTATACCAACCTTGTTCCTAACATTATGCCATTAGTCATCAGTTTTGGCTCAACCTATTATATTAAAAATTTCATCCCTCCCCCAAAAAAGGGGGCATCATTCCTTCTATTCTTATTCCTACACTTACCTAGCACACCTATCCACTCTCATAGATGGACACACCATGGTTATTATACCTCCAAAAGTTAGAATTATCAGATTCATCTCAGATGGGTCAAGATATATAGTGATTCAAATTACATGGGTCATTCAACAATACTTAGGATATTCAAAGGGACATACCTTTAATTTATAGATACACAGATTACTTAAATATATAGTGGTTTAGATCATATGGATTCATAGTGACTTTGTTATAGATCTAGATTAGATGTCAGATTTGGGGGCATGTACATCACTACATGTTTCACATATACAACTTCATACAACATGTCATAATTACATACTAAATAGCAGATTATAGGCATAGTGTAGAGAAAATTATTTTGATCTACACTTTTACACATTGGACATGACATGATAGCTCATTTCACATGTGGTTATAAATATTACTAGAATATACAGATGCATCACTCATATACCATATTTAGGGGCATGACATAGATGTTCATGTTCTTCATCATCTAAGATTATACATATTTGAATGGCAAGACATGTCATTTCTTCTTACACATTTACTAGAGTTTTTAGATTCCACCCGAGCATACCCAAATTATCACTAGGTTAGACTATATGATTATCTATATTAGTTGGCCCATATCATCACCCAGACCTAGGAGTTTGTGTGGGATAGAGGGTAGACATTATTCTTAGAACTTTGAGCACTTATCAGTTCTATTTTAAATTATTTAGAGTGTGGGCATGATAGATATTGCTTTTCATAACATACAATTTCTATACACACATTCTAGATTACATGAGTTTATGTGGGATAAAGGGTAGAAATTGATATTGGACCTCGAAGCATTTCTCATTTCCAATCAGATTTAGTGTAAGGGGCATTCATTTTAGGGATTCATTCTTTCTCTAGGTACTATTCAGATTTAGTACAGGGGGCATCCATTTCATAAATAGTTTCTTCCTCTAACCACCATTCAATTCTTCATCCACTTCCCTAGCCAAGAAGTTGCACATTTTTTATCATGTTTATCTCCATGCAGGTAAGAGGTACCATCTTATTTCTTTCATTTACTTTAGTACTTCATTTCATTACATCACTAGATTAAAAGTTGGAAAATGTATAAGTCCTAAATTGGTCAAGAAACCAACATATCATGTCTTTTCATAGCCCTTTCATAGGAGACTCCAACTAGAGAATATGGTCTTTTTACACATGTAGCCATGTCTTTCATTTTATCTATTTGGGTCTTGTTCTAAGCTTGAGTCATCTTTTTAACCATTTTTGGTCACCCTGAGCCTTTCAAATGGTCATTTCACCTCAGCTAGGTTAGATTTTACATGCTTGTTCTATCCCCACTAGTACTTAACCTATAGGAAAGGAGCAATGGGATTGGACTATAGTGCTAGAACCTAGGGTGTCTAATTTATAGTGCTCTTATCTATAGTCAAATTGAGCTCTAAAGGTCAATTTCTTTTGCAAGATGATTGTTACACCTTTTCTTTGCTTCATTCCTATGTTTTCTAATGTTGGTCAAATACAAATAAATATCCTGAATTTGAAATAATGAGTCTCTTATACAAAGGACTACACAAGGCATTTTATATCTAGCACTTACTACTTTAGCACATTAGACATAATAAAAATTAGTCAATAGTATAACTCATCTCTAATGCATCACACATAGACTTGCATGCTTGATCAAGGAAGGGCCTAGGTGAAATTTATTCTTTCATCCATCATGCACATTGATTATGCACATTCCCTAAGGGAAAACTAAATTTTATTTGAGATACTAGCTTGAGGGTTAATGTAGGCAATGGTCAAGATAGTAGGGGTTATAGATCATGTGATAATTCTTCCTTTAACCCAAATTTTCCCCCTTTTGCTTTTTATGTATTCATTATTTACATGTGTGTAGATGGATATAGTTATTGAAGAATAAAACTAACTTACAATGATCTCTATTAACTTTCATCCCTTAAAATTTGGTACACAAAATCACATTAATCTGGTAAACAAAACCTAGAAATCTTAGATCCTAAGGACAATAACATTAGGGAGGGACTATAAAATTTAACACCATGGTGTCTTATTCTAGTGCTCCTATCCAATCAAAAAATGAAAGCTAGGGTCATATTCCTAATAGTTTCTCAGTCTAGATTTTTAATTACCAGCTCTAGAATCATTCATTTTATCCTGATTTAAGATAAGTTTATTATTATTCCTCTTGTAAAATTACCTATTTAAAATATATATTTTTCCCTGTTAAACTAGAAATTTTCTATTATTCTAAAACCTTATTATTTAGGATATAAACACTATATTCCCAAAAATAATAAAACTATGAGAGTAAATTTATTAAGAAATATGCTTCTCTTGGGTGCACCAAAAATAAAATGGCTAAAAGAGGCTTCATATTGTATAAAAATTAGACCCTAGTCATTTATGATATATTGTGTGGTACATCGAAACAAAAATCTAATTTTAGTGTTATCAAAGGCTTAAGTATTGGGGAAAGTATCCTCACACCATGGTGTATATAAAAAAAGATCATCACTTAGCCTATAATTATAGTCATTAAGTTGTTTTCAAACTTCTACAAAACAATTTCTTAAAACAAGTAGAAAAGAAATAGAAAATAAAAATTGAAACATTTTTGTGTATAGATATCAATAAATTTCAAACTAAGGTCAAAATAAAGATTTTCAATGATGGATTTTATCCAAGGTGACTAGATAATTTATTCAATCTTAGATTGAGATCTAAGGTTGAAGAAGACTGAATAATGGTTTTAGATTTATATCCAATGTTGAAGGATATTTTATTCCATTGTCAATAATTTAAAAAAAATGTATGAAATCTAAGGACAAAAAGAAATCAAACAAGAATTTATGTTCTAAAAATTATGGGCACACCAAAAATTTTATGTAATTATTTTATTTAACAATTAAATTCATTAAATAAATAAAATATTGAGATTAATTTAAGATACAATACATACACAACTTTAATGTAAAATATATTAATTTACAAAAAGATAAATGAGCTAATAAATAGTAAATTTGCAAACATGTATGTAAACACATCATATATCTATTTATTATTGATTGTGAAAGATAAATATTGATGAAATTTTACTAAGAAGACTTGTAAACTACATCGTGTCTAAAATAATAAATATATGTTACTCTTGTATATGAATAAAATAGCTAGATAGGGATGCACTATGGCCTTCTCTATTGACAGTGACCATGTCTTTTTTAATCTGAGTACCTATGGATATTGGAGAGGGTTAATTTATTGATTGTAAAATATGATTATATATATAATTTAAAAAAAAAATACAAACTCTTATAAATCCTCTCATAAGTTAAGTGTTTCATATATATCCTAAATCAGGCTTTAAGTCGATGTAGTTTTCCATCCTAGAGTGATTGTACGAATATTATTTTTTATATATGAATGGACCTAGATAAATTTAATTAAATTTTTGATAATGAGTTACCTTGACATATAACAAAATATATTCAAACTTGACCTCTATATATTATGATAAAGTAGAATTGGAATTGGAAAGATTAGTGCATTTTTTATCATTATGTAGTAGAATTGCTAAGTGACTAATAAATAATGCCATGTGAATCCTTAAAGTTATTATATGGATGAATATTTTAAATATTAATATTAACTAAAATTTATAAAATTTTAAGAGGTGTAATATTAAATGTATCAAATTTTAAATGTTGTTGTTGGATCATGCAGGACAAGGCCACACTAGTGGACAAGGTCGCACTATGACAATGTTTGTCTATTCTAGTCCTATCCTAAAATGATATATACTACTATTACTTTGTTGATAAAATTATTTTAGTGGAATAGGGATTCCTAAATTATTTTCTCAATATTTCCAATAGAGTTAATGGAATAGTGAAGGCTCCCATAGAGATTACAAGTTAATGAAATGACACATATCCCAAATGAGGGTAAGGATGTATAATTAAACCTTTTCAAGTAATTAATGATTCAATTTTCATTATGGATTATAATAATTATTATTTAATTTGTGATACAAATATGATATGAGGTTTATGACTTTGGAGAAGGTTTTCATAAAATGGTGATAGTATCGCACAATTACCATTAGCTATTATACTTTCCTATAAATTTTAGGTGCTTATTATTCCTTTACCACCTTGATATTTTAAAGATAATCAAAAAAATTCATATTTTATTTTTATAATTAATAATTTTAAATATTATGAAAAAACCAATGTTTCAAAACCTATATAAGACAAGGTGAAAATGATGTCATTATCATGCTATTTTTAAAATAAATTATTATATCATCTAAAAATTAAAATAAAATGATAAAGATAATAATGAAGGAAAATATTCATGAGGTTCATGAATGCATAAGGATCATTATTCAAACCAAAGGTATTAATTTAAATACATAATAACTATACCATGTTTAAAAGGTATTCTTGTATGTATATTATATCTTGGTACATAAATCATGGTATCTAAATCTAAGATATAAAAATTCTATTGTCCAAGGTAGGGTGCTACTATCTAATAATGTTTAATAAACTTGGATCTTGTTTGTGACACTTAGACTGGCTCCTATACTAGTTTTTAGCTTGTGTATCCTTCATCTTAGGAATTTTTTATCTAAGTATTCATTTATGTCATTCATTTATATTATCAAAAATATCAAATTACATCATTTATTTAAAAACTATATTTATTTCATACTTTATACCCTAATTTATTATGCTCAAACCCATTAACAACCTAGGGCTTAATCTCCATAAACCCTTAAAAGTTAAATCATTTGGTGAATGCAACTTAATTTTAACAGTACTCAAACCCTATACTTATATTCTCTTAGGATTTATATTCTCATATTTTATTTCCAAAATCTCATATTTGTTTTAGAATTTAGTTCTGGAAATCATTCATAGATTAATTTTTTTTAAATATTCAAACTATACATATATTTATTTTCCTACTTCCAAACCTACAATGGTAGAATTCAAAACCTGATTTTATGAAACCAATAATAGATAATTGTAATATTTCATTTTAAAAAAATCATATATGCAAGATGACCTTATCATTATTTCCCACAAAGAACATAAAAAATACAATAATGGTCAATCTTCTACTTCCCTAGATAATAATATTATTATGCCTACTACGGAGACAACCTGTTCTAACTCAAAAACCTTCATTAATGGAAATAACTGCTATGGCTAGTTACTACTCTTCAAATGTGTAATTCCTTATGCATTAGATCCATGATCTATAGGATAGGGTATTACATATTTAGTAGGGTGCTTTTAGGACATCACATGCCTTGGATTCTCATGTGCTTTTACATACACCTTTAGCATAACACAGAAACAAATATTTTACCATATGGATTTGTATCACCCAAGCCTAATTTGTATGATGGTAAGGGTGACATAGATATTCATCTATGAGATTTCCACACAACATGTTTGGCTTATGTGTCCAATGATTAGATCCTTAATAAGTTGTTCTTATGAAGTTTAAAGGACTATGCATTATAGTGATTAAATAATCTTACAAATCAGTCCATCATAATGTTTAATCCATTGTAAAATTTGTTTTTTTCACACTTTTTAATCAACGTCAGTGATAAGGTTTCATTTTCTCAAGTGTCTCAACTTAAGGAAAAATCTAATGATCATATAGCATAATATGTCTTGAAATATAAAACTAAATTGGAAAATATGACTAGCCCTATGGTAGATAGAGAAATATAAGACATATTCAAAGAGATTCTACTACCTACATTACATGAGGATATATTATTCAAGAAGTTTCCAACATTCAGATATTTATGCCATCGAGTGAATGAAAGGCAAGTCAAACTTCTCTCTATGGGAAAATTAAATCTCAAAACTGGATTAGATTCAAATAATAAGAGTTATAATTAGCCTCCATATTAGGTGAAACCTAGTGATAAAAAGAATGATTAAAAAACAACATTTAATGTAGCTTCAGAGCCACCTCCTTGCATGGTTTTATTAGCTCCTCCATGGAGAGTATTCACAAATCATCTTGAATAACTAGTATGTGTTTAGCTACAACTTTTAATGTAATGTCATATTTATCCCTCCCATCAAATAGGTTGATATGACTAGTCTTCTTCTAAACAACTATGATTCCAATTCATTCTATGATTATCAAATGGCACTAGGCCATACTCTAAATATATGCATCAATTTGAGACATAAGATATAGGATTTATAGAGTAAAATATCATTTATGTGGGCACACCTATAGAGACACTTAAACTTCAACCAATATAATTTAAGGCATTGAAAATATTTTTTTATCCATTTCCAAAACATACCGCTAATGAGGTAGGAGGTACTTCAAGTGTTCACTATACATATCAGACTCAAACACCACTAGAATCTTATCATACTAATAGAAAGGAAACACACCCCATATATAATATAATTGGTCTATATCATATTATAGTGCCAACTATACCTTCCATAATAATTTTCAAAGAAGTATATTGTTGATGATTATTAAAATCTATATGCACTCTTTGTATGAGCCTACATTGATCATCATCCTATTCAAAGTGTCATGGTTGAAAATGGGTCAAGTTTCAACATGTGTGTTACCACAATTCTAAAACACTTGTAGTATTTAGAGTAGTAAATTCCTTAGATATATACAATTATTCATGGTTTTATTGGACATGATAAAATCTCCATAGGGGAAATAATATTACCATTATAAGTTGGTTCATCATATGTAGCCCCTAGGTTCTTAGTCATACCTAGTGTAGACACATTTGACATGTTATTGGGTAGACCATAGATATAATAGTTCCAAGACGTTCCATCCATTACACATAGATGCCTCAAATATATATGTGCTAATCAAGTGGTTATAGTTGAGGTCCTTCCATATGAGTATCATTTACCTGTCCTAAAAGTAGTTACACATAAACTGCTAGTTACAATTTTGAGTATAGTTTATATTAGTACACCACATATTTCATTTGATCCAATGGTGTAGGTGAGGTCTACCTATATAATTTTACCACATATGTATAATATTCCATGGAGACCCTTATTAGAGAGACCCATGCATCAGAGACATGTTATAGATTCTAGAGAGCATCTTTCTACCCCTTTCATTATAAGATTAATGTGATTGAATTACCATGGTTCTCATCATAGAGCATCCACATCAACTACATCATATTACACTAGATGGTTCCATATGAACCCTAAAATTCATAGGCTAGATTAGCTAGCTTCATAGATTTATAGCACTATAGTTCATAGACTAATTCAATTAGCTTCTCATATTCGTATTCCTACTCCATAGGTAGTTTCAATTATAGATCACTCAGTATAGTTGATTCCTAGACCACATATAACTTTTCACACCATGAACACAATAATTATTCCTTTTTTTCAATTTATGACACATTAATAGTGAGTCTCTAGTGATACTCATCAGTTAGTATGTTTCACCCTACTTGTACATAGTTTTCTTTATTCTTTCTACTTGTATATAGTTTCATTTTCACATTGGTTGTACATAGATTATAGATCCATAAAATACAAAAATAATATAATATGTCAAACACATAAAAAACTTAAAATATTTTCTTAGAAAATATAAATTATAAACTATATGCATGTGCATGTTTACATTTATTATAATCTATAGGTACTGCATATGTTATCTATGTTAGTGTAGTTAATTTTATCATATATACATGGTTCACTTATTATTTTTGAGTGTTGGAAGATGCTTATAAGACCTAGGTCTACCACACAAATCTATATTTTCTACTATCTATCAAGTGGGGGACATACACACATACATGAGTTCCTCATATAACACATTCACCCATTTGGGGGCATATTATACATAGTTATGATTGGAAAGTTACATTTTTATTTACTCTATATCATATATTTAACATTTTCATATCTTGATATTGATCATCCTACATTACATAGGTTTTTTACTGATTGCTACTACTCTAGACTTAATTTATGTACATGTTTACTTTTATAAATATTTATACCACATGTTCATGTATATTATCATTTATAGCTTTACTAGTTTATACTTGATTATATCTTTATGCTTCTACATCTATTATATGGAATTTGAATATGCCATTATTCTATGGCTCTATGCCACTTCATTTCATCTTATGTATGCTATAGACATGTGCCCATGTCCTTGTGTGCACCTTCTTGATTGTGTATAAAAATATTTGGACATGGATTTCCATGTGGCTCCATGCTAAATCTCTTGTTTTTTACATATGTAGACATTTGAACATTTGTTTTTATGTATTAATTTCTTAAATTTAGTGACATGTGGACATGTCCCTTATATTGTGTCCCCTTGGCCTACTTTGTGTGCCTCATGTGTGTTGTATGTTTTATTTCATGCATGCATCATGGGCATGACACTTATCTCTTGCTTGTTATACACTCTAATTTTAGCTTCCACAAAGGACCTCATGAATCTTCCCTTCCTCTTTGGGTATTTTGATGGACATCATGCCCATCCACCTAGGTGTTCATTACTTAGATTTGATATTCATACACATACTTACATGTTTATATCTATATTAACAGTCTTGTGAACATTAGATCTAACATACATCATACATTACCAACTTATACTCATATTATATTACATTATTATATCATGTATACACATTATATTGGTTTATTATGTAGATATCATATATGCTTAGGGTAACACATGTAATGTAGAGATTTTTATTTTGACTATAGTTATTACACAGGTTCAAAAAATCTCCTCAAAAGAGGGGGAATTCACATAAGTTTTTAAAATATATCAAGCCATATCAATGCACTTAGAGTATAGTTTATAGCATGTAGGCACATAATATAGAGCTCAATTTCAATAAAATAGAATGTAAAATAGTTAGACTAAGATCATAGATAGTTTGGTATAAAAACAACATAATTGGAAAATAACACCAAAAGTGGACACTAAAACCACAACACTACTATCTAAGGTATGGTTCTACTATCCAATATCCCCATAAGCATAAAATTTTAGAATTGTCAAAATTAACAATAGCTACATTCTAGTTTTACACAAATTTAGCTACAAATTATTAGTTTTTACTCAATTTTACACAAAATGATACTAGTTTGTTTAGATTGGTGTCATAAAGTGTGAAATTATCACTCATATGTTAGTTTCAATACTTAGATATATATTATTAAAACTAAATCTAGAATCCATATGCTTAAGTATCATATTTTGGGATATGTGCAAAACAAATTATTTCTATATGCTCACGTATGCACTAGTTGATAAGATAGAATGAAAAAATCCATATCATTTTATACATTGTATAAACCCAAAACCATGTTCTATTTATGCACTAAATTGATGCCTTACTCCATTTATAGTAGTTCACATTACCAAGTAGTCCTTGAGTTACATACCTGAGTGCTTGAGAGGCCCCTAAGATGATTTTCATTCTTGAGTTCTTTAGTGGTCATAGAGACATTATATATAGTCTTAGTTACAATCATACAACTTTAGTTACATTTTTAAATTTACTTACTATGCAACTACTACACATGGGTGGGTGATGATGGATTAATAGTCTACTTGAGTTCTTGAGCCACTTACATAAGAGGGTTAAACAAGCCATTAGTTTAATCCAAGATATTCGAAGGTCATGATCCATAAAATATGGGTGGGAAATAATGGATTAAAATCCATCTTGATTTATTTATCCACCCACACATGGGGATTGAAAAAATTGTCAGATTAGTCTAGGCTAATCACTAATTTGATTAATATCTAAACACACATAAGATGTCACTAGGTTTTTACATTGATTTGCATATTGAGTGAGATGTATTAATTCCTTTAATATCTCTCTTATCTCTTTAATTATTTTTTTATTTTATTTTGATATCTCTTAAGTAAGGACTCACTTCTTCCATGTTTCATTTTAAGGATATCCAATGGAGCA
Source organism: Torreya grandis (assembly GCA_037957365.1). Classification (NCBI taxonomy): domain Eukaryota; kingdom Viridiplantae; phylum Streptophyta; class Pinopsida; order Cupressales; family Taxaceae; genus Torreya; species Torreya grandis. Next base: position 47,021 of record JARHVA010011311.1, on the reverse strand, counting down.
TGCTTCACATACTTAGATCAAAATTCATAGGCTTTGTCTCTTAGGTAATTCTAGGTATGTTTATTTTCCTTTGGCCTAGGTATTTAAATTTTATACATTTTTAGAATAAATGGGGGAAATGTGGTAATCTAAAATGTCACTTAAATGCCAAGAGTATTACTTGAGAGCACCCATCCCTATCTTATCCATAGACCTATCTTATGGCCTATTTAGATAATTATCCAAATTTAATGTATGCTACATTCATCCCTAGACACCTCAAAATAAATCTCAAAACCTTCCTTAGGCATTTAGGCCCCTAGTGCCGTAGGTTTTTCCACTTAAACATTATAACCATAACTAGACACTAGTAACACAACACTATTGTCCTAGTTGGGTGATATTGTACTTTTCCCTCTTTTTAGCTCAAATGAATATCTTTCCAATACTAAAGACACTTAGGTTTGGACTAGACCTATTTCAAAACCCACACAAGCACTAGATCAATATATATACATGACCTTTACCCATTTATTCATTGGATGAAAACTAGATACAAATACCAACAAATAAGCTTCGAACAAGTTTTACATAATCAAGGTTATTACTATCTATTCTACCCTAGTTCTATATATAGTCATATAAATCTTTCATAATCTTATAATACATAGATTTACAATATCAAACCTTACGCAAATCACTCAAAACAACATCCATACTAGCTTCACTTGCACTTGCACTAGCACTTAAGTGGGGAGAACAAAATCAAGGTTGATCCCTCCTTAAAGTATTGGTATGTAGGCAACTCTCATCATAATAAGGTGTTGAGGATGTCTATCCTACCCAATTAACACCAAATATTTACTATTTATTTTAATAAAATGCCCTAATCACATGGAAGTCTAGGGTTTTCATTCAAAATTAGTCAAAACAAGTCATAAAGAATGAGGTAGGGTTTGTCCACATAGGAATAGGCTTGGTCGACTCAAACATAAGTGATACTAGAAGTACAAATTAGCTCTTACATATAGGAAACTAATGCCAAAAATGGACACTAGAACCATAATTCTACTATCTAAGGTAAGTTGTTATTATCTAGGAGGTTTTCTTACACCTGTATCTTATTTACAACACTTAGACCAGCTCTTGTACCTATTTTTGTCTTATATATCCTTCATCTTAGGTAGTTCCATCTAAGTATTCATTTGTGTCATTCATTTATATTATCATAAATATCAAATTATCTCAGTTCTTTCACAAATTAGTGGCTATATATATTACATATTTTATATCCTAATTCAATGTACTCATACCCTTTAATAACCTAAGGATTAAACTCCACAAACCCTTAAAATTTAAATCAATTTTCATATTAAAGATTTAAAAAGGATGGGAAAATCCACTAATTAATTATATTAACATTATTCAATTAATTTTCAAGAGTTACCAATCCTCTTTATGTTTTTTTAGTATTTAATTGGATTACCTATTGACCCTAAAAGAGTTCATTTCCTTCAAATTTATTAGTATAAGAGTCTAAATCAATTATTTGATCCTCAAAATCAATCAAATAATTCATGAACCTAATAATATGATTATCATCGTTGGACATTTACCAATAATTGATATTATTAGGGACATAAGGTCTCACCAAAACTTGTATATCATCCATACAAAAAGCTGAAAATACATCATTTTGGTATATAGATTTAGAAAAAACAATTTATTCCACTATGTAATTTAGTGATATTTCTATAAAAATAATATTAAATTATTTAAATAATTAAAATGAGTCATATAAATTATTATGATATTAATTTATCATCTCATTTTTGGTTGCATAAATATTTCTTACCTATAGCACTACCAATTATTAATTGCCTTGCACAATGAGATTTTAATTTAAAAAATTTATGCCATATTGAGTCCCAATAACACTGCCTAATATTAAGACACATTACTAATGCATTCAAAATATATATTATATTTAAACTTAAAATAATATTCTTATGGTTAAAACATTACAACACTTTACCTTGATCCCTTTATAGAGTGTGCTTCATAAAAACACAATCTCCAAAGATCACATAAAATTGAATCATTAATTTTTAGATAATAACAAGGATCAACTTTATTCTCAATAACATAAGTATTCCCCCAAAACATTTCCATGTACATGTGATTATATAATATTTCATTGAATTATTTTTGTGTATTTTTTTTAATTAAAAGTAACATTATTTATTATCAAATATCCTTACGTGTTTGTTAACCAATGAAATGATAACATGGTATTTATATTTCAATGCTACCTCCAACTGATAAATACCACTTTTTAGTAATAAATTTTTCCACTTGGGAGGATATTCCACCACCACAATGTTTATATATAAACACTTCCTAACATATGTGCAAGATGTACCACCAAGACTCACACATCCTACCACATGTACTTCACTGGAATCCATGTCATAACATTTTCTATACACTATAGATATTATTATACTAAGGTCATTTATTAAAATTAGATATGTAATTTTAAATGAGGATATGGAACCAAACACATAAATATTTAATAGCCACCAATTTATAATAAAATCAATGATAATGGGTCCACATCAATTTGAACTTCAACTAATGATGTCCCTAAATACATCTGATGAATTTATTATTCCTCTTCATCTAATTTTTTTAACTCTTTAATAGGGGTGGATGAAACATCAAGATTTGAACACCAAGTAAATTAAATTCCATATCCCTAAGCTTATAATTTTTTAATAATTTAATCATAGGGACAATGATATTTTTTTGATTTAAAATGATAGCCATGTCACACACATTGTACTTAGGCAATGAAAAAGTTTGGTGGAAAAGTGACATTATTCACACTAGGGATACTTGAGGATAAATTTTTGACTAATGACTATCCTATATCAAAGGGTTGTGATTATTAATTTCTATTTGATACATTATGCATATCTTCAAATATTTTCCTCTTATTTCTAATTGGAATTTTATAAGGGGAATAATATTTATCAACACTAGTAAGGAAAAACATTTTACCTTTCATTTTGCATGAATTTTCTCTGTTTGATAAATTGTGGTGAAGTAATATCCTTTTAGTGAATAAATAATAGGTTTTTCCCTTTTACTACCATTTTTTACAATAGATCAACCTTTTTTAGTCACTATTTTCTCATTTTATTCTTATTTATATCTCTTTTTCTCAAGTTACAGTCACTTTTAAACTAAGACTTATTATAAATTGAAATAATTTGATTATCCTCATCAAATGGCCTCTTTCCATTATAGTTTTTGATCATTTTAACCCTCATAAATTATAATTCATGCATAATAAGTTCATAACATTATGAAAATTTGATTGAGTCTTCATCATATTACAAATTTTATACCTCAATAAGTTTATAAAACACTATCTAAATCATTATCAAAGTTGAAAATATAACCTTCATATGTATCTTTATCATATCAACATCATGATCACATAGTTAAAAATTTTAGAAATAGGAAAATGAGTATTAGTCATAAAATAATCCTCACTCCATTCAAATTTACACATTTCATCAGTTTGATTGACATTGGTAGTGAAAGGATTAGGAATTTCTCTTTCATAATTTTTGTGATCAAGATTTAATTATTTATAGAAAGTCCATTTTATTTTACCATTTAGCTTATCACATGTTGGCCCTTTATTTGTATTATGTGGTTGATCTTGAATGTATTTATTGTTATAAACTAGATGTAACCTATTTCATTTGTAGCCATTATATATGAAAATTATTTCAGTTTTTTTCACTCCAAAATTCTAGTACTAAAAAACATCTATGAGGTCAGGTACCTAGAAGATACTTAGGTGAGAATAAATCACTTGCATCCTACCATTTTATGATTATTTCTAAGAAAATTTAGGGCATTATTTGTAGGTATTGGTCTCCACTAAATATCTTATTTGTAATGTATCTCCAAGATATGCAATACTAGTAATAAAGGCTCAATACTAGTTTTATCACTAGTATAAAACTTGTATGCTTCTAAATAGACTGATTTCAATATATTAGGATTTTTCACTCCACTATTTTTCACTTCTCAATTTCTAGAAAAGTGTGAATATTACTTGCCAACAAAAAAATGTAAAAGGAGAGATAGGATAAGTTATAAAAGTGAGATTTCTACATGAATGTAAATAACAAGGCTTTAATAATTGTGGAGGTGCTAAACTAGAGTTGTACCATTGTATTATAAGTTTAAAAATAGCTTAGGATATAGTCACATAGGGAAAACATCTAAGTATAATGAGTAAATTTTTAATTTAATGATGTATTTTATGAGTGACTATGAATAATCATGTATTTAATCATATAAAATTTAATATATGTCAAATAAAGTAAAGAACATCAAACAACTTAATTAGAATAATTAAATATCATCCTAATCAATGTATTAAACCCTAAATAAAATAACAACTAATAGCCTCTAAAATTACTATTAATCCATTCAAATAAGAAATAAAGTGGAGTACTTCATGAAACTAGACATATTTAAATAAAAGAATGAAATTCACATTAATCTAAAAATGTTTTCTATAATAGATTAAACTCTTTCAAAAATGTTACGTAATAGTATATATATATATATATATATATATATATATATATATATATATATATATATATATATATATATATATATATTAAATGAGACCCATCTCCTATTAACATGAGGTCCCACTCTAGGCCATCATGGCTTAAAATAATTGTAAAAAACTCATAACACAAAATATCCCAAATCTTAGAATAAGGGGAATATAATTGACTAAACCCACTAGGAGAGAATGAAGAGGAGGTTATAAGAGGGACACTTCCTACCTACTTGGGATGTGCCCCATTAGTTTTCAATGTGGCTTCCACCAAATTGAAAATTTTATCCAATTTATCTAGGTTCATAAGAGGCCCTCAAAAGATCACCTCATCCTTATCCAACAATTTCTTGTGGACCTAGAATGGGGATTATAGGGTTACCTTCACCTTGGATACCTACCTGATGCTGATTTTTAATTAGGTTTCTATCTCTATAATCACCTTATCCCTAACCATATTGGTTTTCACCACCTTCTTATACATGACCTAGTTGAATTTCACTAGGTGTTTCTCAAATTCATCTTTATCCAATGAGGTGCCATCTATGTCATATAGTTTATAAATTATTGACCTCTTTCAAATAGGTCATAATTTTATGCATATTATTATCCAAATATTTAGTTTATGTCTATATCATGGCCATCCGCTCATTAATTGAATTCCTTATAGTCCTAACATAAGTTTGGTAGAGGTTAAAGACCTCTAGAGTTATGAGCTTAAGCTCTGGGTAGATTTGCATGTGAAGAAATATTGTGATCTTCTTACATTTGTTGTCTATGTGGGAAACCCTATTGAAGTATGCTTAAGTGAGCTAGATTTGCTCTTTGGTTATGGTTAGGGATCTAATCACCTTTTCAAGAGATGTAAATAAGGGCCTCCTAAAATTGACCAATCAACTCAACTAAGAGAGTGCTCCTCGCATGTGATATGAGTGCTCTAACTGTATACTTTATGAGATCTTAGGTCAGATCATTGGTATATTGAAGCATAGATATAGGGTTTTCAACCACTATGTGTCCTGATTTTGGTAAGGGAGAATAGGTTATTCTTAGTCATCCACACCACTATATATCCTTAATGAGTAAATGTTTACATAATAATTATCTTCATGTTCCCTATTTCTCTATCAAAGGCCCATTGGATCTATGAGTCACCCTAACAGACCATTTCATGTATATGTGTTTCAATATGTGTTAGGGACTTGACCCAACTTGGGAATATGGAAATTATCAAGGTATTGGAAGAGTACAAAAGTAGGATGGTAAAGGTAGATGGAAGAGACCTTGGGTGAGGAAGAATGGACAAAGTGGATGGAAGGAATAAGGGAGGGAGTGGAGGATGATGGGGGGTTATAGAAATGAGGTAGGATGAATGGAGATTCCCATGGGAAAGATTGGGCATGCCATTCATTAGGGGTCATGATGAATTGTGGAATAATGACACATTGTAATGGTGTCTTGAATAAAAATGAGGAAATCAACTGGTTAAAGTTGAATCCTTAGAGTCCTAGGGTGATATAGAAATCAACTGGTATATTGAAGCATAGATATAGGGTTTTCAACCACTATGTGTCCTGATTTTGGTGAGGGAGAATAGGTTATTCTTAGTCCTCCACACCACTATATATCCTTAATGAGTAAATTTTTACATAATAAATCTCTTCATGTTCCCTATTTCTCTATCAAAGTCCCATTGGACCTATGAGTCACCCTAACAGACCATTTCATGTATATGTGTTTCAATGTGTTAGGGACTTGACCCAACTTGTGAATATGGAAATTATCAAGGTAGTGGAAGAGTAAAAAGGTAGGATGGTAAAGGTAGATGGAAGAGACCTTGGGTGAGGAAGAATGGACAAAGTGGATGGAAGGAATAAGGGAGGGAGTGGAGGATGATGGGGGGTTATAGAAATGAGGTAGGATGAATGGAGATTCCCATGGGAAAAATTGGGCATGCCATTCATTAGGGGTCATGATGAATTGTGGAATAATGACACATAGTAATGGTGTGTTGAATAAAAATGAGGAAATCAACTGGTTAAAGTTGAATCCTTAGAGGCCTAGGGTGATATAGAATGAGGGTTGGGGAGCACTGTGAGGGACAAGTTTAATAGAAGGTCAAGAGGGAATTACCTTTTGATTTTTATTATATGTAATTCTCATGTTATATGGGGCCATATTTGTGGTTGAAGGTGTTATGGTGGAAGCTAGGACCTAAGATGGAGGTGTGACAAAATTTACCTTGTTTCTCTTATTATGGGTTATGCTTGGATTGACCTGTGTTGTAGTAACTGAGGGATTTGTGGTAAAAATTATTATTAGATGAACTTGTAGAGTTGGTGGAATAAGTGTAAGTGCCATAAAACTAGGGTCACCTAAGTTTTTCACATGGATACAATTGTTGATGAGGTGGAATCATTAAGATAGTTGAGGTAGAGACACTAATAAGTGTATGCACTAGAAGAATATCCATTGGAGGTATTGACATGGAAACCATGGAGTATTCTAGGACTATGGGGCTATAGGACACCATAAACTAGACCCTCCTTAGAGTTGTAAGAGATTTTTGAACTGAACTACACACTCTTAGAGATGAGGGCCATGTAATTGAGGCTCTTATAAACCCAAAGTGGGCCACATGTATTATTTTAGGTAGAATGGGATGAGTGAACGGGAATAAAAAAGTAAGTAATTTGAATATGGTAGGAGTTATGGGTATATTAGTCAATTAGGGACTTGGCATAATAGAGACTAGGGGATCCCTCATTGGAGTACAACTAGGAAGAGGAGGGAATCTTAGGGGTGGTCTAATGGGTTAGAAAGGGATGTTGGTAGTGGGGGAAGTAATATTCAGTGGCATATTTTGTTGGTCCCACTCCAAGATAAATTTAAGGTTCTTATCAATTTAAAAATTTAGAAATTTCACCTTTCATGGTTGAGTAACCAATGAAAGTGGAGGTGATAGAGATGGAATTGATACTGGTGAAGGTGAAGCTTATAGAGGTAAATGTGTGGGGATCCCCTACATGATTCTCTTAGAGATGTGGGGTGATGTTTCCTTCATGTCCTCTCTTAGCTAGATTGGCATGGGGACCAAATTTTTATGTGGTGGAGGTGACTATATTGGTTAATCTTATTAAGGTGGAATAGGCCTTTTTTCAAGGACTAGTCTAGGCTAGAACTACTTCCCCATAATTCTTTCCACTTCTAATTATGATATTAACTCAACATAATTGGCTAGATTGAGGTAAAGTTTGTCATCTTCATGAGGATCATTATGATAAATGATATTGAGTTGGGTCACATATTTCATTGATGGGCATTGATGACCCCATCGGGATCCCACTCTTTATGCTTAGACCTTTCCAGGGCTTATGAATTCATATTCTACACCATGTCTCACAGTGAAATTATATTCTTGTATTCATGGTGTCAAATGAAAATTCATAAGTCTAGGCACACTTTTTATCAATCATCAAACAAGTAACCCATGACATCATAGACCAATTAGTAAGTGATTTATTTATTTTTGAGGTGGTATAAGACTTGGTAGGGTAAAAAGGTGAGGGTCCTGCTAGATTTTGTCCACTTAGATGATAGTGTGATATTTATTGTAATATTAGGCTCCTATATGTAGGCGTATCCTCATTATTTCAATTGATATTTCTATCATGGGATTCTCATTAATGACCACGAATATCATTAGGTATTATAACTTACATATGTTTGTGATGGAGTTCATTTAATGATGGATATATAGCTTATATAATACCTCATAAACCATAGAGATAGAAGGGGTCCATGTTAGGAACATAAATTTTTTGAATTTGAGGGTGGCATATAATACATATTTAAGATATCTTAGCATATAAAAGTCACCATGTCCTTGGGCCCCATTGATGTTCTTGACTAGGTTGAAGTTGGTGAGGCTCCCAAGGTCTAGGAATCCCTTTCCTTTACATATGATGCTCAATAGAGGCACCCAAATAATGTTCACATGAATGACATATTTTTATTTGAATAAATGATTCAAAAATCTCATTCTAACATGAAATCATCAAAATATATGAATGGGGTAAGCATTGATGCCTTCCTTTCTAATCCATTGATCTAGATTGATAACCCAATCTTGGAGAACCCTATATATTTCATGTGTCTACTATGTTTTGGTCATAAACTAGGGTGTAATATGGGAGATTATAGTACTACTTAAAAAAATTCCTAGAGATGTTAGAAAATTAGTTTTGAGACATTGCATAGTATAATAGGACATGCATAGTTCCATGCATGTAAATAGAGTTCTATAGCATGTTACCAAAGAGAACAACCCATGGTAAAATTTATAGCTTGGTAGTTACCATTTGTAATCCTTATTCCCACATGGTAGGAAGCTTATCAAGGAACTAGGTCTCATCCTCATAGTCATCTAGGGTAAGTTTCTATTTTAGTGATTGAAATGGGTCAAGTATAATAATAAGGTGATATATTTGTGTTAAATCTTAGTTTTGGGGTTGTATTATGATGTATCTATGGCTAAGAGTGTGGATGGAAGGATTCTTGGGAGTTGAGATGTGTAACAATAAATAAGATTTATTCCATTACTTGTAGGGATTTGTAATAATACTTCCCATGACCTATCCTCTTGATGATTAAATATTAGCTCATGTATAGATTACCAACCTTTTTAATTTGATTTGAGACTATTCACATACTTGGACACTTCCCTAGTCTATGTTTTACCCCTATGAACCTTAATTGCACTCTCTTAGCCTTCTTGATCACTATCAAACCCTTATAATGTTTCCTAGGATCCTTTTTGGAAACCCTTTGACCACCTTAAAACTCATGATTGACCTAGGTCATGGATTTTGGGCTGAATTGTAGCCTAGGCTTCATGTTTTGGGCCAATATGTCCCAAGCTAAAACTTACCTAGAATGCATTAGTTTTAAGTGTGTTTCACTCTAAATGGCTAGAAATGGGAAGATTTTGTAATTCTTGAGTCTTAGGTGCCCTATATTAATCCAATCCATTCCTCTTTACCCTACTTATTTAGTTTATTAATATATCTCTCTCTTTTTCCTTATTGAATTTTTTTAGATTCATTCTTGGTGATTAAAGCATCCAATGTGATAGAGGTTTATCTACATTACTACATAATAACTTGGTGACTCCCTTACTACACCTAAATTCTCCTATTATATTATGGATTTATCCCAAATTTTACAAGTTATATTGCACCTAATTTTTACACCTATCTTAGGTTCATAAACTCTTGCAAGTTATTTCTTCTCCTCCTCCTTGTAGTTTGGACATTAGTTTAGACTTGGCTCTACATTGTAGCATTGTATTCCTCTATATCCACCTCATACATGGATTCCTAGTTGGTATAACACTTTAAAATTAATTTGATCTTGATCTAAGGGAAAAAAATTATGCAAAGTGAAACTCCATATTTGTAGATTAGTGTATTTACTAGGGTTTACTTTTTTATGCTAGTTTAGCTCAATTTAAACATGTTTTAGAGATATTATGATATTTATGAATTAATCTAAGCCTAATAAAAATTTACTCTTAAAAATGTCTTTCATTTCATAGGATTTATTGATTTTGATTCATTTTATTGCTTTGTAGATGCTTTCTTGTTCAAATAGCTTAGTTTGCTTACTTAAAATGCCATTCCCTTTACTGAGTTAAAAATCACATGCTAGAGATAGTTTTATTTGAGAAAAGATATTATGTTGGATTTATGAAAATACACACTCTATTTATCTCTCTCTTACTCTTGAAAATTCCCATTCCATTTTATAATTGCCTTTTACTTACGAGAGTTTCGTACATCTAAAATGTATATATTGTTTTGTAATGTTCTTTTATTCAAGTAGTTTACTTTCACATTCTTTAAACATTGAATTATCCCAATTAGACACTTGATTTACTATGGTTTATATATATTTATGTCCTTTATGATCTCAATAATGATAATCCTAACCTATTTTACAACTCTATCTATAGTTTGGTGTAAGATAACAAACCAAATAGCCTTTATACATATCTAGTTACCCATAGTGCCCTTGAGCCTAGTAGGTGTTTGATTTGTACCCTATATACCCCTTTTTCCAAACCCTTATGGCTCTATTTATATTGTTGGAGATATAATTTATCATGCTTGGTAGGACCTCACATATGGTCTCATAGTAATTTTAACCCTTCTAGAGCTCTCTTATTCAATTCACCTCTGATAGCCATGAGGATTTTATTTCATTTGTGTTTTTCTTCCCTTGTATGTTGTTTGATATATTTAGGTTTTGTTCTCTTATCTTTCTCAATTCTTTGACCATTTTACTATTCTATTATATCCCTTTTTCTTATTTCATTTTATCCATGGCTAGTATCCCACCCTTGGGATGCCATTGTCATTGCATTAAATGTCTCATCCTTGATTTCACTCATGATTAGGTTGAGGCTACAATATAATACCATATACACCATAGGAAATAGAAGGTTACCTTAATTCAAAATACTGACATTAAACCTCTCATGTTCCATATAGAATAATATTATAAATTTTATAACCAACAGGCTTGTTTAGCTTTCCATCAATATGATCTCTATCTATCTAAGGATGTTTCCCCTTAGCTTCACACTACTTTGAATTAACCTATGAGGCATGAATATCAACCATAATAACATCTAGTATGATGAGATACGTATGATCATTAATGACTATTGTAGGTGTATTCTTGTGAATGAAGAACACATTTATTCGCATAGGATTAGGTAGTGTGCTTCCTATAGGACAAGGATTTCACCTGGTCTAGTTTGAATGCCTCAACCTATTTTCATTTGAGTCCCCCACCTATTTCCTAGTTGGATAATTTATATTGATAACCCCTCATATCCATGTTGAGATACATAATAAACCCAACATAGCTCAATAATCACTTCCCATGTATCCTTCCCATCCTCTTATCCCTTCCTTTAGGGTATTAGATGAGCACACTAATTTTGACCCCCATTTATAGACTACATATCCATGATATGCCTATACCAAACAATAGTACCCTCATATGGACACTCATCTTACCACAAGTGGCCAACACCATGAGGATTTATGTTGTCATGATCATCCATTGTGTACACCTTAACCTCTCATAATACCCATAGGGAATGATACCCTTCCCATGGATGTTCACAATGGTTTGATTAGGAGGATCCTAATTATGATCATTACCCATATTAATAACTACCTAAGTACCATCTTCCACATGACAATGGTCATGATGATCCCTACTAGCACAATAAAAATCATGACCCATATGGGTCTCCTTAAGGAGATCATGATCAACCTTGTATCAATCATACCTATGAGGATATCCATGGGAATATTCTAGACCATTGTTTCCATGATATTCCCCTTTTTTATTTAATTCCTACACTACCCAAATTTAATGGGACTCAAGATGCTAGTCCCATAAATCATATCAAAACATTTATGATGGCATGTGTATATTATGAACATGATGAAGGAATGATGTTAAATATATTTAATCACTCCTTATGAGTCGAAGCTCTTGTGTGGTTCTAGAATCTACTATTAGATTCTCTTTCTAGTTTCCAATTCTTTATGAATGACTTCCTACAATACTTCAATATCTCCAAACTATTTAAACTTGACATCTGATCACTCACCTCTATGGTTTAGGACAAGGGCTATTATAACTTTGAATTCATGTGTTGGTGGAAGTTATTCATCCATATGTGTAGGATAAGGTTCTTGGATGATCAATTCTATAACATGTTCGCATGAGAGTTAAGGTAAGAGGTTCACCTTGAGGTCCTCAAACATGAATCCACATATTAAAATGAATATTTTAATGAGTATATAAATATTGAGGTCTTTGGGATGCATGTAGGGATTTGGATCATGCTAACTAAAAATTCATCCTCCTCACATAATCAAAACAATAATATAACTAGTGACATTATCTCTAATTCTCTTGTAGAGAAAAGGGAAAATAAGGATGGATAGGAGATCAATGATCTAGATAAGAGGAAATATAATAATAAAGACCCTAAAAATATCCTAGGAGGATAGGTGATTGTGTATCCCTATGATGCTACCAAGTTATATTACTTTTATTAGAGGAAGGGCCATTTCAATAAGGAGTTTGTCATCCAAAATTATGGTGTTAAGGCCTTGGTATTCCCTCAAATCTCTCCACTTATGGGAATCAACCATAAGTTAAAAATGACTAGGGAGCCTCTTTTTAACCATGATAAGGAAAATAAGAAAAATAATAATAATAATTCAAATCCCAAGGCCCATCACTCTCCTCACACTTCTACCTCTTTTGGTTCATCTTTCTCTACTAACCTAAAAGGGAAGGCTAAACATGAGAGTAGAAAGGTCATTTTTGATATTGACATAGCCTCTATTGGGTATGAGTATTTTTTAAACATGTACTTAGGTTAGGAAACTAACTCAATTGGAGAGAATAGTGGTGTCATTCCTACAACCCTGACCATGACAATAAAAAACCCCAAAGTCAGATTTAAATTTTGACATAATATCCATTCCCAAAGTAGACAATGTCCTTATTTTATTTTAGATATTTTTAGTACCTTTACATTGGTATCTGAATTAGGTACCTTCTTCACCTTTGCATTGAGCAAAGAGGGATAATATTTGATGAGCTTCATCTATCTCATGAGTGTCTTATATAAGATGACATGGAGGTATTTTACAACTCTAACATCCACAATTTCCCTCATCCTCATACATTGTTCTTTGAACCTAAATCTTTGTTTATATATTATATTATTTACTAGAGCACTAGGTTTCTACTCTATATTGAGACCTCGATCAATAATTTACACATCAAGAGATGCATCGCATAATCAGGGACCAATATAAACATTATGACACTATGAGTTTTTAATGAGATCAAGATAAATGGTAAGAAACTTGATGATTATTGACTTAACTTTGTTGGTTTCAATAATGATATATTGTGGTGATGGGAAATGTGAAGCTTCAAGTCAAGTTCAAACCCAAGATGGTTAGACTCTAGTTTTGTATGTTAAATTTGGATCTATCATACAACATGATTCTTGGTCATCCTTGGAATACTTCTATGCAACCTATCATGTTGTAAAAATTTCATGTTATCCAATTTATGTATGAAGGTGAGGTTCAGACCTTAGAGGTAGACCTAGATCCATAGGAATTTATATATACTAAGATAAATCCTTTTGATGAGGATTTAGATGTTTCCTCATGGGGCCTTTTTGGTTAACCCAAGGCTCACACCTCTAAATTTTTCTTTCTCAAGGATGAACAATTTTACCCTAATGAGTATCGATCGATGTTCACTCCTCTTATGCCCATTATGCACTCTTTAATGCCACCTTCTTTTGGGAATCAAGATAGATATTCAATATTTAAATACCTCTTTTGAGATGTTTCCCTAAATTCATATCCTCTCTCTTCATCATAAGTATCTCACCATGTTATTTAAACTCTCAATGCCTCTCTTAGTGAGGTATATCGAGTTATCGAGTCAAATCTCAAGTATTATTTCATCTATGTTGTGAAACATGACCTAATAAATGAGAGGAAAGATTATAATAAGATCATTCCCATGTGTCATATGTGCTCCAATCCTCTTATTAATCTAGGTTCAAATTTATTGTTCACAAACACTAACCCCACCTCTAAAACTCTCATGTTTTAGGTCATGACTAATGAACCTCAAGATATGGATGCTCTATATCCTTCACACATTTTCCTTGCCATTTATCCTTTATAGAGGCTAATTAGTGGCTTAAATTAATAATAGGCCACTTATTAGGATGATATGGTGGTCTATCCTTAGGGATAGGCCTGAGCCTAGGCTTAAGGTGCCTTGATAAGTCGTAGAGCTTATCAAAACACCCTCCTTAGCCCCTATTTCATAGATTACCTCAATCATGGGATCTATTGTCAAAAATTGTAGGTATCCATGGATTTTTGGCTTATAAACTCCTCCTTATATTCACTTTGTGATATAAGTAGAGTCTTTGTCTTCTTTAAGTTGGTGGTAATACTGATTACTTATATTTAATCCTTTACTTACTCCCTCTCTCCTTTAGTATGGTTATTTTAGGTGGTGTGGGTTAGTGTTTGTGGTTGTGTTATACTTTATATCGACTTATATATCTATTATTCACCTATAAAAGGCCTCTTATCACCCATCCTCACCTCTCACTATGATTGGTTATTACGACACTCTCTCTTTCTTGGCCACCACACAATGTTGGTGGGTCTACTAACTGAGCTGTCTCTCCTGCCACTAGAACTCTAACTCATCTTCATGTTTATAACCTTGAATTATAAAATAGGATGTCAATGAAATAAAACAAATTAAAATACAAGTGTAAACTAAATATTTTACTTCCCCCTAATATGGGCTTGTAGCCTTGTTTCTTTCCACCATGGACCCTTTGTTGGGATCTTTGGGCCCAAGGCACAATTTTTTTAAAAGACCCAAAGCCTATCCTTATCCCAAGATATGGACTTTTTAAAGACCCATGGCATGTGCTATACCACACATGGCTTATAATTCCATATCTTGGTCATGGTGGGGGCCTAGACAAGCCCTAGGTATTGTCATAACACCCACCTCTAACATCAGTTTAACCTCCCATCTATCCCCAATGGTGAATATCCCCCTCCCATATGTGTTTCCCCACAATTTTAATCCATCCATATTTGTATTTAAGAAAAATTCATGAAAAACACTCGTATGGGTTCCCAACACCCACAAATATATATTTATTTACACATTAATCATTAGAGGACTTACCTAGATCATGTTGCTTACCTCCTACATACTATCTTAAATCCTCATTTATTTTGTGTGGGTCCTTGGTATCTCTTAACTCTCCTTGAGCTGTGTAAGTGTGAAAATGAGTTGAAAATGAATATTTGTATTCCTTTTACCCTCTCTTTGTCCCCTTTTTTTCTCTTTTGGCCATGTTTAAGGTGGTTATTTGTTATTAATAGTAGGGTTGTGAAACCTCAAACTTAGGGATTTTGACCCATTCTTGATTTAATGGAAACTTCCTTTTTCAACTCCATGGCCTACATAGGCATGTTTTTATATCTTTCCATTTTCTTGGACCCTCGAATCCCCTAGCCTATCTAGCCTATGTACTCCCTTTTGAATGCATTTTGGGATATAAGTAGAGTCATTTACTTCTTTTAGTCAGCATTTTCTCTGATTGGCTATAGTCAATCCCCATTGACACCCTCTTAATCTTTCACTATGGTTTCTACAAGTGTGCAGGTTCATGGTTGTGAATTTTTTTGGACTTGATCTGGTCTTCACTAATTGATCTTCATATTTCACAATCCTCCTACCACCCTTCATCATCTCATCTCATAGTTAGCATCCCCTTTAGCCCATTTATTCCATCTCATTTTCATTACTTGTCTCCTTTGTGTAGCTCATTTATCCTACCCTATGCAATGATAATACTCTTGTACTATTGCCTTTCATCCCCATCTCCCATCATGGTGTACCTCTCTAGGGTGATTCATGTTAATGGAAATAATTGAGGTAACCTAAGACCTACCATTTCAACTTATATTATTAATGATAAATGTACTATAAGCTTGTTTCAACTTGTTATTTCCTTACTAGTAAGACAAATAACCTAGTCAAGTATCACATAATTATTGGCACTTTGAATGACACTCATATGTTGGGTGCATGCTTTGTGAATTTATTCTCTAACTCACTCTTAGTTGTGTCTCAACTCACTAGAGTTTGGAACATCTTTAGGTATGATTAGCTCCCCTATTCAAGGTAACATGTGATTTACTATCCTCTTTTGAGGACTTTAAGGTCTCCCACATCCCTTACATAGAGAATAGTAGTATTTATGGTTTAGTGAATGAAATTATATATTTTATTATTTTATATGAATTATGTCAATTATATGAAGGGGATAAAGCTAGAGATGGATCTAGATTTGGATTACATAGATTTTTCACTTGTACTTATGGATCATGCTATCGATTATTACTTCTATCACCATTCCTATTAGGTAACTATATGTAATGTTTTCTATTTTACTTTTCCTCTTTCTTTATTGATTTGTTAAGGATTTCAAATATTGCACAACATTGCTTATTCCTTTTGAACACAAATTTCTTGTACCTTAGGGGCATATGTAATCTTATTTCCTATGACCATGGTCCTCCTAACGATTACATATTAGCTCACATGCATACTACAAACCTCATAAATATAATTTGAGACTATCCACATGCTTGGACACTTAGTCTATTTTTCACACCTCCAAACTATCACTACACATTTTTGGCCTTTCCACTAATTGTCAAACCCTTCTAGTGCTTCTTAGGACCTTTATGGAGACCCTTTGACCACCTTAGGACTCATGGTTGACACATGTAATGCATTTTGGGATATATTATGGCATGTGCCACACATTTTGGCATAAAACCTTTTTCCTTGGCCATAACTTACCTAAAGTACATTATTATTAAGCATGTTTGACTCTAAATGGATAAAAATGGGTAGATATTGAACTTATTGAGCCTTGGGTACCCTATATTACTCCAAATCATTCCACTTTACCATACATTTTCAATGTTTTAGTCATTTTATATCTCACTTTGAATCTCTCTTGATTCATTCATATTGATTAAACCAAACATTATGATAGAGGCTCATCTACATTATTACATACTTACTTAGTGACTCCATTATTAATCCTAATAGCTCTTACTCTAATATGTCTTTCTCTCAAATTATAAAATTTACATTATAGATGATTTGTGCACCTAGATTAGGATAATACACTCTTGTAAGTTATTGATACTCCTCCTTACTATTTGGACATTGCTTTAGACCTAGATCTACATTGTAGCCTTGTCTTCCTCCATAATTTCCTCATACTTAGATTTTAGTTATTAGAAAACCTGCACATTACTTTGATCATGATCTAAGGGAATTTTTTTATGAAAATTAAAACTCCATAGTTTTATATTAGTTTATTTTCTAAGGTTTATTATTTTTATGCTGGTTTAACTCATTTTGAACATGTTTTAGAGTAGATTCTAAAGTTTATGCAATCCCCTAAAAATAAAAACATATTTCCTCTTGAAAATGCCTTTCATTTAATAAGATTGATTAATTCTAAATAATTTTACTACTTGGTAGATGCTCTATTACTCAAATTACTTATTTAGCTTGCTTAAAAAAAAATTCCTTTTCTATGTCAGATATCGCATGCTAGAGATAGTTGATTTTGAACAAATGTATTAGATTAGGTTATTGAAAGTGCATATTCTCTTCATATCTATCTTTATCTTGGAAATATCATTTCCTTTTATAAATTAATTTTCAATTACTATATTTGCATGTATATAAAATGCATTTCTTACTTGGTAATGCTCTTTTTTTCAAGTAATTTATTTTCTCATTCTCTAAGCATTGAATTCTACCCATTAATTACTTGATTTACTATGGTTACACATGTTAGAGATATTTGTGTCCTTTGTGCACTCAATTGTGCCAATCCTAACCTATTTTATAAGTTTATCTATAGTTTGGTGTAATATGGAAAATTGAATAGCCTCTATGGATCTATAGTATCCCATAGTGCCTTTGAGCTTAGTAGGTGTTTTCTTAATACCTTGTATACCCCCTTGCCATGCCTTCATGGATCCATTTAGATTATTGGATCTATAGGATACATAAAAAAATATTGTATTAATGTCATTTGGAGGCTTTCATTATTTGCATTCAAATATGATTTATTGGCACAATCCACTTAAATGTTTACTAATTTTTCATTAACTTAGAGAATTTGAAAAAATAGATCCAAGTTTAGATTTACTGGTGGTGAGGGGATGCTTATAATTTGTTAAATCATAACTAAGTTACCCAAATTTATGAATGTAAGGTTGTGGTAGACACATGCCTATTTTCACCCATATATCACCTTAGTTATCCTTCTTATGGGTCATGTGTCATATGTAGGCTAGATATTATCTTTATTGTCTATGCTAACTAGGCATAACTAGGTATTGCTGCTCTAACTTTTTATGTGCTAGAGTTGGCCACTTAGATATACTAATCACACATGGCACTCTATCATCGACATATTATTCCACTTTTTCCTTTATTTTCCCTATTATATCCATTTTAAACCATTTTTCCATTTGGTGCATGAAAGTGACACATTGTGTTTTGGGATTAGCCCTAGGTTCTAATTATACTTCATTTTTGCCCCAATTTGGGATACTTTCATCCCTTTATATCATTTTTTATGGAGGTTTCACATGGAAAACCATGTTTGATCAGGATCTCTTAGGGATCTCATAGTTATGACACCCTTAGGAGTATAACAAGTATGATATATTATACACAAAAAGTTTCTCACTCATCAAGATATCTCAGGGCTTTGATAGCTCTTACACCCCTACAAGACTGACAAGTTAAATATGTTCCATGTTGTAACTTCTAAATATTTAGACTCTCCCAAGGATCTAATAGCTTAGAAACCCATAAGAGACTAAAAAGTCTAATAGGTTCCACATAGTGACTTCTCACTCATTAGAATATAACAGTTATGTCATAAAGAGACAAACAAGTTTGATAGGTTCCACATGGTGTACTATCATTCAATAATCTCTCTTGGGTATTTAACAACTCTTAATCCCATATGAGAATAGAAATTTTTATAGGTTCCACATTGTTAATTCTCACTCTTTAGGCTCTCATATAAGATTTATGAAAATAGATTAAGCTATAAGAATAACCATGCAACCAAATGAAAACCTACATGTATGTTAGCATAGCTCCATGAAATGACAAGTAGAAACCTAGGGTGAGATCATCTTAGGAAAATATCAATAATTTTAAATTTTAAAATAAACAAGTTAGCACAAAATATTCTAAGAATGGTAAAACATTCATAATGAAACACATAAAGGATGGAATGTTATAGGCACTTGAAACTCTAGGGATCTCCATTACAATCATTCACTTGACATGAATGTCATAAATATTCAAATAATTAAGATTAAATAAGGGATTTAGGTTTTGTATAATACATAACTAACTACTATGGATTTTAATCTCTAGGAAACTTATGAGTTGAGAGTTTTTAGAGGGAGTCCCTTTTTATTATTCAAAAAAATGGGGGTTGTGTTGGCCCTAAAAAATGGTGACTTTGTGGAGGAAATGTTGTCCTAGTGTTTATAATCTAGATTACATACCTCCATTATAAAATCTTGAGATATGAAAAAAAATATCCTTTTCATAAACCTAGATAAAAAGAGAGGGATTAATTTTTATTCAACAAATAACACACTAGGTTATGAGTTATTCAAAGGGTCATTTTGTGTAAAGAGTGATTTATTCTTAGTTGTTATTACTTTGAATACACTAGGCCATTTTCGACACATCTTGGCCACTCATAACTCCTTTCAAGGTAGTTATTCATATAATTTGGCTATGAAAAGGAAATATAAAGCATTGATTTTATGCTAACTAGGCATCTATATCCCTAGTAGAGATGACTTTGGTCCTACTCAAGGTCTTGCTCTATTTCCAGCTAGGGTAGAAACCTTATGATGGATATTTCCCAAATCACCTTTTCTAAGGAAGAAACTTAGAAATTTTCATGAATTTTAGACTTAATTTGTTCTAATATTTTAATGTTTCATCAATGAGGGTTTGATACCAATGTATCCAAGGTGATGTATTAGTTCTATGATATATTTACACTAGGACAATCCTTTACTTTCTCAATATTTTTTCCTTGATTGATATGTTTTTGTTAAGTGATATGATGACCTTTGATTAAAAATATATTTTCTTGATTTGCTTTCTTAGTTATCAATAAATTATCCCTAATCCCTTCATTATCTTGAATGTGTTTCCTTTACTTATCACACTATTCATTAATGGGATGTCACCTTTTATCTTCTAATATTAGGGATACATTTTTAGTACCTTGTCAACTTTCAAATGATTAGATTTGAAAGTAGGACAAATGCTTAGATTTAACTTTAATTTTTCATAACTAGATACATATATTATGTGTCATGTGGATGGGGAAAAACTAATACAATATTAGAAAGTTAAAATGTGAGGGAAACATGAGAAATCCTCTGAATCAAATAATATAGGTGAACAAAATAAATATAAAATATGAATAAGAAATAAACCAAAATAGAATCGAAATGAACACAAAACAAAATAAAATCTACTACAATATAATATAATATATACATCACCAATTTTTTCTTTAGGGTTATTATAAAATTAAACTCGAATGAGAAATCAATAAGTAGTTATTCAAGAACCATCTTTTCATAGGTAGTGGGATATCATTTTGTTCAATATATTTTAATCAAAATGTGTTATGCCCCAATAATTTAGAGATATGGTATGAGCCAATTAAAAGTGGGTAAAGTTAGGAATTTTATGCTTTATTCACATGTGAATTTTATAATAACAATATTATAAATCATATCAAAAAGGATTTAACCTTTGATTTCTTATTTAATCATCTCTTAATAATTACTTGATGCATAGCGAAGTTCTGTAGGGCTTCTTATTATGCATCCTCTGATTGGATGATGTCTACCAAACTTGATTTTGATTTCCTAATGTACTCCATATATTATTTCATTAAATTATATGTAGTAAACTTTAGGTTCATTATGAAAATAATCTCTAATACATAGACCAATAATAAAGGAAAACTTTTAAAAGTTTACTTATATTTGGTGCTGTCAACCCAAAGATTATTTTTCAATAGTCAATGCCAATACCTAGGCTTCTTTTCTATGAACTTATTTATTACATCAATTAGGTTCTTGTTAGTTGACTCAAATAAACAATTCCCTTATGGGTATTATTTTGATGATAACTTCAAGGTAATGTTATTCTCATAAACCCATTCAATGAGTTGTATTGACTAGAATGTAGGTCCATTATCATAGATTAGCAAATTTGGGGTCCTAAACCATGTGGTTATGTTATCCTCAAGGAATTTTATGACTTCCATGGTTTTGTTTTTCTTGGTTACCACTACTTCTATACATTTGGGGTAATAGTCAGTTATTAAAAGTATGAAATTATGGTTAATTGATGAGTTTAGTTTAAAGATTCAAATGAATTAAAGTCACTATTTAGAGAAAGGATGCTCCCTTATTACTGACTAAAGGTGAAGTTTTAAATGGAACTCATTCTTAGTTAAGGTCCAAAATTCATGGAATATGCAAACATGAGCATGGGCATCTTTGAAAATAGTGGGTTAATAAGACATAGCTTGTAGAATTTTATTAGTTGTAGTCCTTGAAGGGTGGCCATTGTATATATTATCATGGAAGCTAGTCATGAATGCTCTTTCTTTTTATTATTATAAACATCTAGCATAGATTCCTTCATATTTATTTTGCTTGAGTGCTTATTTCTTTAGGATGTAGTGGGATGCCTTGATCCTAAGGGTTTTCTTTTGAATTTGGTTTTTTTAAAGGAGGATTTCCATAAAGGAGATAGTGTAAAACCAAATCATACCATTATTGATGGACTATTTAAAATTATTCTAATTTTATCACAGTGATCCTTGATTCAATTTCAATGGTAGACTGAGTAAGACCTTAGCCTCAAACTAGCTTAGTAGGTTTTATCTAAAGGTCATAATATTACATATTGGTCATCAATAAATCTTTGTGCTACCCTAACTCATTATGCCCCAACATTAGATTTATAATTTAGTATAGGATGATAAAATGCACATTAGATTCTCTGAAAGCTGCTTGGAACAAAGTAAACAACATGGAAAATCAGTTAAGCGAGATCCCTGTCAAGCTCAAAGCTTATGAAAACAACCTCCGGGAACTAATAAAGGACAACAGAAAGAAAATGGAGGAAGTAACATCCAACATTTGTGCAACTGCTATCAATATAGGTAAACAAGCCAATGAGGAGACCAAATCACTAGAGGGTCCCAACAAAAGGACAAGGCAAAGTTCCAGAAAGAAAGATACACAAAAAGGAGCTTTGCTGGAGGTTACCACCCAGGAAACTGCTTTGAAAGGAAAAGAAGCCATGAACTTGATACTGGAACTGGATGAATAATCTGGTCCTTCTTGTTGGTTTAGAAACTGGTACTGATCTTTGTTCTCCTTTTGTTATCTTTTGTTTGTTGTGCTACCAGATTTCTATTTCTGGGTTTTGACCGGATGTGTCTCTAATGGTTTCAGGTCCATTTAAAACTTGTTTTTGCTACTTCATTGTAGTGTTTTTTAGGTGTTTCCTGTGGGCTTAGACGTTCTTTATTTTTCTCTTTGTTACAGGGTTTTGGAGCCCCTTCAAAACCTATTTTTACCTCAATCTAAAACATGCACCTTATTTATAAGAATGTAGTGTTTGAGCTTAATCACAACCTTGACCATAGAATAATAATGTAGTCCAAGGTATAATAATTTATCTATATGTCCTTAAATTTTGTACTCATTAAAGAAATTAAGTGGTCTTCTCCATCCACCTTTTAGGTTATCACAACTATCATACACTTAGAAGCAAAAGAGTAGAGGTATAAATATTTGGCGTAGTCTAGGATTAATAGCACAAATTATTCCATGATGGCATATTTGATGTCCAAAAATGCTTTCTTTGATTTTAGATTACATTCTAATTTAACCTCCTATTTTAACATTGTATTTAGGGGATTAACAATCTCAAGAAAACTAGATATGAATTTGTATACAAATTTAAATTTACCAAATAACAATTTTTTATTTTTCAATGTTAGGAAAAGGAAACCTAGAGATAACTCATCACGTTTAGGGTTAATATATACCTTCCTTTATGATTATGTGATTGATAATTTTTTTAAGTCTAACACACCAATTTATTTAAATTTCACATGGTGATCCTCTTGCTTTAACATGTTTTTAACATGTTTCTTGCTTTTGCTCTTTCCTACTTACATTATCACATTTATGAATGTTGCATAAATTGCTTGACATATATTCCCATCTTAAGGTTCTAAACATATTAATGTGTTTGATGAAATTGAGTAACCTTGAGTTGACCATTTATTTACAATGATTAACCAATCCTTGTCTAGAGATAAAATAAGATAAAATTGTTCTTTTGAAGTTTTCTTGAGTGATTCAAAATTTAATTCATAATTGGGTTATATACTTTATATCATCTCAAGAATCCTAGTTAAATTGGTGCCTCATGTGTTTAGTTTATTATTATTATTGCTTTAGTAATGACTTTTAAATTCAATATTAAAGTATTAGTCTATTTTATTCATTGTACACTTGAACTTATTATCTTAAAACATTTTTGCCTTGGTTATTAAAGCATAACATTTCTAGGGGGTAAGTTGGATATGGGCCAATTTTGTTATTTTATTTTAATAGACCTTGGACTTCATTATTGAGATATTCAAAGTTAAATTGTGATCTTTATTTTTTAATATGTAATTCAATTTGTAATTTAAATGGTCATATTTATTAACTTGAAATATTCATTTAGCTTCTAAATCAATTTATTTCATAGAAATTAGTGCTTGTTTAGTCAAAATTTTCATTTAAATTAGTATTTATTTATGCATTTTTAGGATTTTATTATATATTTTTTCATGTTTTTGATGGATTTATTCAAAATGGTTTCATTGAATAGCTTATTAGTTGTTTACTAAGTCTACATTGCCTTGTATTTATTCACAAATATATTCCAAAGTGTTAGGATCCATTGATATTTATTAGATTCAAAATCTCAAGTGTTTGAAGTCTATGAGAGGGGGATTATTTCAATTTTTTAAAAGTATTATGATCCCTAAACTTATGATATTATGACATGTGGCTACATCTAAGGTTTGTAGAGTTCAGAGGGAGGTAGTTAATAGTTTAAAGTTTCATGATCTATCAAGCTCATCTGAGTTATCCATGTGTTGATATATTAGGTAATCTAAGAAAATCGAAAGTTTATATTCATCTCAAGGCTCAAAACCCTGAGATCATGCCATATGGAATGATCTTAGATACTAGGGGAGTGGAGGGTTGATGACAGTCCATATAAGCTTTGAGGCTTCAAGGCCCAAGATGATTCCACATGGTATCATCATGAGAAATAAGTACTTAGATGTTTAATTATAATAACATAGCCTTGAATGTAATATTTAATGTAAATGCACCGTGTGTCATCATCAATGGTTTATATCTAACTCAAAAATTCAAAGAAGTAAAATTATAAAATTGACTAAGTATCAAAGTCATAATAATCCCAAGATCAGGCCACATGGAATGATCTCATTTAATAATAAAATTTTAATTCTTATAAAAAACTGATAGATGTCAAAGTATTTTGAGTCCAAAGATCATTCCACATGGCATGATCTTAGGCATTCAGGGTTGTAGATGAAAATAAACTAAATATAGAGTTTGATCCTGAAGTCTTGAGATTATGATACATGGTTGTATCTTTTCAAGTATAAGTTCATAAGGGTGAGTACAAAGTAGTTGAGTGATCTATTTAAGTCTTGAGATCATTCTATGTGGCATGATCTCTAGGACTCTAAGAGATCATTGCTCGACTACTATGTACTCACCCTTCTAAACTCAAACTTCCTAAGATGTGACCATGTCTCATAATCTTATGAAATTAGGCTCAAAATCTATATATAGTTTATTTTATTTCATAACCTTGAATGCCAAAGATCATGCCATGTGGTTCTATGTGGAACGATCTTAGGGACTTGGTTTATATAATATATAAAACATAGAGTAGTTGAGTGGTAATCTCCTAGAGTCCCAAGATTATGTCACATGGTAATATATATGGTACTTGGTCTACATAATTTATATAAAGGCATATGAATCCCAAAATACCTCCACAAAATATGTATTTTGACAAGTGTCATATTTACATTTAATCACACATGAATGCTAAAATAAAATATGTCCAATTAAAACAACTAAGTTTTAACATGTGGCATTACCCTACATAAGGAGATGATATCTGTATAAAAATAACCTAACTTTAATATCCAAGTAAAGAAGAGAAATGATGGGAAGGTGATGGTTTGACTATATTCCTAGTGATAGTTTGTTAAGCATAATCAAAATTAAAAGTGAAGAGTTTGGTTGATTACAAAACATGAAATAGGTCAAGTGGCCAACATATATATATGGGAAATGATCATAAATAAATTTTCAAGATTTTCTATTGAGTGATCAAGGACTGAGCACAAAGGGAAAGTAATAAAAGTTAAACTATAATAAAAAGAGACTAAGGAAGTAACATAATACATATAGAGACTTAGGTATTCTTTTATAACATGCCATATAAAACAAACTTCATTGGGGATATTTAAATGAAGAATTCATGGGCCAATCATAAGAACAAGATATATAAGATATGATCAAGATAGAAGGCATATGAATTTAAATGTCAAATGACACATTGAGGCACAAAAGAGGAAAAAGGGACACCATGAGCCATATATTTGCAAGTATGGGAGGATTTAATTATTGTATGGAATACATAATTAGATAAGAGAAATAAGTTATAATCTATGAATGGAAGAATTTTTGTAGATTGACTAGAGCATACAATAAGTTTCAAAAAAGCTTACATTAAGAGCTAGTTCCATAACACCATCGATAAAACTAATTAAGACTTAGAGTAGACACAAGTTGAATCTAGATTGAGAGGAAAATGAGATTTTGAAATATGTTTATAGTATGAACTTTGGTATTTATATATTGAATAATTCATTGTTCAAATTTTATCATGTCATTAACATTTAATGGAAAAAGGGTTCATCTAAAAGTAATTATGCTATCTTGAATACAAACATAAGACATTGAGAATAAACAAGCTACAACATGAATTAGTTACCCCATCATTAAGATCCTTTTATAATGATGTGTATTTTCTATTTTGGCCATTTATTTACTTGTGAAAAACATAAAAAAATACTAAAAACTATACCATTGGAGCTTGAAATGCACTGGATATTGCATCCCATTTCATCTTGAAAGTTATCATAATTTAGAACTTATGCCATGAATTGTTCTTATCCTTTCTTGATGTGTTATCTAAATAAGATAAGATAGAATAAGTTAAAATATTTAATTTTGGGCATCAAGTCATTAAATTTTTGTTGTTCATCAAGGAAATGGATCTGATTGACTTTCCTATATAAGAAGTAGTGTTTATCATTATAAAAGGTTGACTATTTTTACACTAAATCTTTATTTGAATTGTGTCAAGATTGTACTTGGCATTCTTATTTTTTTTGTAATGATTTTCTACTTAAGGATATTGATTTGATAAAATTAAAACATTCCAATAAAGTTTTTTAATGTTGGTTTTGAAAGTGAATATGTAATCAAATTATGTAGCAATTAGTTTGATTGATTTATAATTCTCATTCTATTTATTTTGAATATTTCATTAAGTCATTATCTATAATGGATATAGGCTTGTGTATTTTATTTATTTTGATATATATTATGAATTATATGTTTATGTTTTCACTCTAAATCTTTTTTATTGAGTTATTTAAGTTGTCCAATAGCTAGGTTTGATGTATAGTGATATAATTGCATCTAACCATAATGTATATTTCGTTCTACTAAAATATATGATATCAATTAATAAAACATCCCTTTTCATCCTTCCTCTTACCCTCACTTTTACATTTTTAATTATAATATTTCATACTTAATAGATTATAATTTCCTTATTTTATGAAACAAGATAGAAAATCCATAATCTAAATAAGCACAAAACATTAGATAGCTTTAGTTTAGGTAAAATATTAGTTGAACCTATAGTGGTAACAATTTTTTCCCATCCAACTAAATGTTATATAAATTTCTTATCCCTTAGGTCCCCAAGAAAATCCTAAAAATATGGAGACATTCATCCCATCTATTATAGACTCCCTTTATCCTATTATATTAGCTAATTTAATAGTTACATTATTAGTTGGTCATAAATTAATCCAAATATAAATTGGCACTAGAATAATGTCTTATTTGAATTTTTTGAACTTTAGTTCCTCTCCTTCAAGCTTCTCCTATCTATTATCTATTTAACATAAATGAAAACAACTAGTGTTAGGAGGGCCTAAATACAATATTTTAGGGATTAAACCTTTGAATACTATGAGATTATCATTTATTATATATTTTTGGTCTTTTAACTCATTCTTATGTTTGTTTACATGTGTGAAAAAATTACACACAAATAAAAATTGGTGTTTATCACTAAGGATTCTTCTTCAAATATCATGTGATTTGTAGCTAGGTTGGGTCATATAAGATTTATTATTTATCCTCTTTTATCTCATAGACATATTATATCCAATAAAGGTAGATCTATAATATTATTTTATCCAACCACACCATACCCATAATTTTTGACCAATATATAGATCCAAATGGATGTAGCTTGGATAGTTGGATTAGCTATAAATTTTTTTATTGACATGCATAATTTTCATATAAACCTCAATCATTATGTTCTAAAACAATATAAGGACTATATAAGAACACATTTCATCTTATAAAACAGCCCTTAAGTTAGTTAATGTTGAGCATGAATATGTATTTTTTAGGTTATTCCCTTTCACCTTATTTAATCAAGCTTATGACTAGTTCCTTAATCTCCTTGAGAATTCAATTTTAAGTTAGAATCAACTCAATAACATGTTCTTAGCATATTGAAGTTAGGTAGTGGATCCAAGCATATTATGCTAGTAGGTTTCTTAAATGAGAAAGGAACCTAATTAACCTACACATAATTTTAATGCATGTTTTCAAAATGTGTATAGTAGCGTAACAAAATTATTAAAACAATGCCCAATTATCCTTAAAAATGTTCAAAAATGTATTATACCCTTGAAATGTCAAATTATTAAGGAGAGATCCAACTATCACTAATTTTACCCTTGCATATGTAGACATAATAAAAGTGGACAAATAGCTCAATCCGTAAGGGAAAATGTTGAATCCCATTCCAAATGTTCTCCCAAACATGCATTGTTAAACTCAATCCCACCTATAAATCAAAATGTTCTATTGACACAACCTTTTCCAATTATTAATAAGTTCCTTCAACAACATGTTCCCCCTATTCAAAATTTAGGATTTTAAAATATTGTCATTAGTATTGAAGCAATTCGTCAATCCTAAAATCAAGATTTAGTTCTATTTGTAACAATTAATAAAAAAATATAATGTCAAGACCCAACTAAACATTAGTTATATGCAACCTAAATAATGGTATAGAGCCTATGTAATGATTTATTAAACTTTAAAAAATAAGTAGGTATCTCAAATACTGGAAAATATGCCCCAAATTTCACTTTCCAACATAATTATAAAACTTTGAATAGAACTAGTAAAAATTTTGAGTCTTCATCCAAAACATTTATTGAGATCAATATAATGGAGATCACTCTACCAAACTAGTGTCATGTGCATAAAAAAACCAAACATGGAGAGCTTGACTATGTTGAATTTTTAGATTTTTCAAAAGGAAATGGAATAATATGAGGTTATCCTAAATGACCAAAATAATTCATGACATTTTGATGCTCCCAATTCATAAAAATCCCCTAATATAGCCATGGTTATACAGAATTTAGATTATCCTAATGTATGATATAATAAATATAAAGAGAATACCAATGAAATTAAAGATTTCCAAGAATACTAGATATGAAACTATACTCTTAGGAGTAGAGTACATCAATGTTAGAATATTTCAACTAGACTAGATGATGTTGTTACACCTCTTGATCCTAAAGCTAGAAATGATCCACTTGCACCAAAATCAATTAATAATCAGCCCTCTACTAGCAAAACAAATTATAACATTGTGGATGATATGAATAAAATAAAAATCTAGTATAAACCACCATGAATTGGCACAAATCACTAAATAAATGGATTTTATTCTTAAGTCTCTTATAGACAAGAGTAGCTGACCCAAAAATAAGGCTACTACTAATACTAATGTTACAATGCATAAGACCATAACAAAAGATCCACCCTTTATGCCTATATTTTAAATATTTGGTAAAAATCAACATAATTTCCTTATCAATTTGGTGCCTCGAATAATATTATATCTATAGCGATTTATAAGAAAATAGGATTGGTTCTTGTGAAATTAGATAAAGTGGTATTTTAGTTAGATAAATCTAAATTCAAGGTCATGAGAGAGTTATTTAATGCCCATATTCATTTACAATATGAACCAAGAATTTAATAATCCATAGACATACATGTTGAGATCCTAAAATCATATGACATTTTACTAAGTACGGATTTCTCGAGATCACTCAATGGTCATATGGAAATAGAATTTTCTCATGTGTGGCTTCTATGGAGAGGAGTGGAAAATTAGAATAGAATTGATAGAGAACCATAAATGAAGTTGATCATAATATAGTACAATGATGTCAACGAACAAGCCAACTTTACTTTTATAGATGTAGGTATCATAATCTGATTATCAAATTGACAAATAAGATTTTTTTTTTAATAGGATCAAAATTTAGGTATATATTATTTTTAT
Source organism: Torreya grandis (assembly GCA_037957365.1). Taxonomy (NCBI): domain Eukaryota; kingdom Viridiplantae; phylum Streptophyta; class Pinopsida; order Cupressales; family Taxaceae; genus Torreya; species Torreya grandis. The sequence continues at coordinate 16,744 of JARHVA010011311.1, read as the reverse complement.
TTTGATGGGGCATTTTCTAAACAAGGATATAGAGTGTGTATTATACTTATTTACCCCTCTAATATAAATCATATAGCATCATATAGATTGTAATTATTACACACAAATAATAGGGTATAATATGAAGCATTATTTTTTTAATTACAATATACAACCAAGTATGATGTTCATCAATTGAAATTCTATGGTGACTCTAAATTAGTTTTCAATCAAGGAAAAAATAAATTTCAATGCAAGCTATAAACATTGAGATTTCGATATAATAGATCCATTCAATGCTTTGGAAATTTTTGTCATTATTAAAACTGATAATGTCATGGTAGATTCACTAGTTATTTTCATTGCTAACATCACCCCATTAGTCCTGAATAAGCACAAACAAAGCCGACTTTCCAATCAATTTGGCAGTAGGTGGGATCATTATAAAGACCATAGCAACTGGGTTTCAAAGAAAATGAGAATGGCACACGAAAGGAAGGGAGAACCCCGGAAATAGGAATCCAAGAGCTGTGATGAATGGAAAGAGAAACAAGAAGTCTGGAGAATTCTACAGAAAGGAAAAGTTACAAGCTATATGGAAAGACTCCATGGGTCAAAACCGCATATCACTATGGCTTTTTCCAAAAATTGGACTGATGAAAGGGTCACCTTGCATGGTATCACTGTGAACTTAACAGAGGATTTTATAGCTGAGATTATAGGGTTGCCTACAGATGGACTTAAATTCTCTAAGCAGACAAGCATTTCGAATGAGGCCTTTTGTAAGTTCCCCAAAACGGATGAGGAAGAGCAGAAGCTAGTCAAGAACGGGGATTTCTAGATCAGATTAAAGGGATATGGAGGGATGTCTTAAGCTGCATAAGGGAGTATTTCATCTTGGACGAAAGAAGAAAGCGAGTGCACAAATTTCACTTTGTCTTCCTCAACCATTTCAGGCACAAGGTTAGTTTGTCTTTTCCCTTTTATCTTCGCTTCTCCTTGGTCCAAAGTTTATATGCTCATAGGAAAAAGGAAATGCACCCTATCCTACATGAAGGCCTTATTCTGCTAATCAAAGGCTATTGAAAGAATAATGCAATGGTAAAGCACCCCAAACAGGGGTAAAATAAGGAGTTAGGGAATAGAAAGAGTGAAATTGTAATTGGGAAAGGCAAAATCAAGCTCTCTAGTGCTAAAAAGTAGAATGTAGAAGAAGATACGGAACAGGAGAGAATTGAAAAACCCAGGGAGAAAAACTTAGAGGAAGAAGGAACTAAAAGCTAGGATACAAACTCTAATGAGGAGGAAGAATGTCCTGAGAAGAATGAAAAAGATGATGTCAACACAGAGGAGGAGTCTGCAAATAGAACTGAAGATACAGAGGAAAATCAGAAAGTGTCAGAGGATGAATTTGTCCAGGATGGCCCTGTTGAGGACCCAGCTTCAAAGAATGAAAAGGAAACTATAGGTCAGGATGATAATCAAGATATGGACATGGAAATTCAAATTGGAATTAAATAACAGGAACAAAAGGGTCGAGAGGATATTTTTGAAGAAGCCAAGAACAGTCCCAATAAAAATTTTGAGGAATGGAGAGGGAAAAAATAGAATGATGGAACACACACACCAATGACTTGGGTTAACTACAAAGTAGAGGCATCTTCCCAATTTGATTCTTGGACGTGTAGGGAGATTATGGATATCAAAAGAAAAATGGAAACTATGGAAGATACCCTGAAAGTTATATGGAACAAAATTAACAATATGGAAAATCGGATAAGAGAGATCCCAGTCAAGCTCAAAGCCTATGAGAATAACCTCTGAGAACTTATTAAGGACAACAGAACAAAAATGGAAGAAGTTACATCCAATATTTGTGCTGCTACTATCAATATTGGTAAAAGAGCCAATGAGGAGACCAAAGCCTTGGAGGGACCTAACAAAAGGATGAGACAAAGTTTAAGAAAGATGGTTACACAAAAAGGAGCCATGCTGGCAGCAACCACTACCCAGGATATTGTTATGAAAGGAAAAGAAACCATGAAAATGATATTGGAATTGGATGAATAATCTGGTTACTCTTGTTGGTTATGAAACTGGTCCTGTTCTTTGTTTTCTTTTTCAAATCCTTTACCTTTGGTGTAACCAGATCTCTGTTAAATTTGGGTTTTGACCCGTAGTCTTTCTGGTGGTTTCAGGTCCATTAAAAACTTGTTTTTTCTACTTCCATGTTGTAGTTTTTAGGCTTTGCCTATGGTTTTGGATGATCTTTCTTTCTTTCCTCGTACTAGGGTTTTGGGGCCCCTTCAAAACCTACTTTTTCCATAATCTAAAACATCACCCCATCAGATAATATTGATTTATAAAAATAATTATGGGTTTATTTTCATACCCATTTATGTTAGATAATCTAAAACATTTTTAAGTATTTTAATATGATAGGCATATCTTATATTTCATTTAAATTTATAATATTTTTGATACAAAAGTAATTGATGAAGATAAAAGGAATGACTTGAATGAAGAGTGTTGTGTTGGTGATGGAGTGTTGAATCTTAAAAAAAATAGATTCAAAGGGGGATGATCTCACTAAAAATATTATTCAATCTAAAAACTTGTAAATAAACTTGAAAAAAACATTTATTCCAATAAAAAATTGGGTGTTTTATGGTGATGCCTGATCAACCTTAGAACATCGGTGTAGGACCTGAATGCAATGATGAAGAGATGGAAAGGCAAAAAATAATATTGATCAACTACAAATATGTCTTTTCTTGGACATATAAACACCTAAATGTGTTTTATCCCAACCTCATGACAAATAATATTACTTTTAATATTGAATAAAGACCAGTCAGATAATGATAAAGACTAGTTAATCATGTTATTAAGTGTTTATCCAAAAGGAGGTCCAAAATCTATTATCAACTGGCATAATATTTTTATTGTGTCATTTGACCTGCGTGTCCAATCTATTACCATTTAATAATAAAAATGGATAAATTCATCCTTTTGTGTATTTACAAAACTTAAATCGAGCTTCAGATAATGAAAAATATCCTTTTCCATCTCTAGGTGAAGTAATTTAACAAGTTAGTGGTTCTAAGATGATGTATTTTATATTTGGATTCTTAGGTTACAATAAAATTTTGGTTGACAAAAATGACATATCTAAGACAACTTTCACCACAAAATGGGTAATGTTTGATTATAAAAATATGCCTTTTGGTTTGATCAATGTGGCACCACTTTTCAAAGATATATGGACATTGCATTTAAAATACTGACTGGTAAGTTCAATTTTGTTTACATGGATTATTTAAAAGTGTTTTCTAAATTCATATCAAACCACTTGAACCACTTAAAAAATATTTTTCAATGCCATTGTAAATTAAGTATTTTGCTCCATCCCAAAAATATTATTTTATGTGTAATAAAAGGGAAGCTTCTTGGCCATGTAATAATAAAATAAGCTATGTCAATTGACCTTGATCAAGCTAGTGCCATTTCCAAAATTCAATTACCAAATAGTAATAAGGAACTAAAATCTTTTTTTGGTAAGATAAATTTTGTTCATAAGTTCATTTATAGTTTTATGGAAATAGTCAAACCTTTAAATTCTATGTTAAAATAGGGATAAAAATTAGAGTGGAACCCAAATTTGAATTAATACTTTCAAGAATTCAAGGATGTTATAATGTGAACCCTTGTTTTGGTCAATCTAAATTATGTGAAAGACTTATACCTATATTCTTTTTCCTTTGATCATACAATTGTAACAGTCTTGACACATATTTTTGAAGATGGAAAACACCCTATAGATTTCATGAGTACAAATGTTAAATAAGATGAAATAAATTATCCTATGTTAGACAAGAAAGCTTATGCATCAGTAAAGGTAGTAGAGAAATTTTAACATTGCATTTTATGTAACAAGGTTTATGCTATGGTTATTGATCATGTTCTTAAGTTGATGTTAAGATAGAATGAGCTTAGAGAAATAAGAGGATAATTGGTATCAAATATTCAATAATATGAGATTAAATTTAATATTTTAATGCTAATTCAAAGTTAGGGTTTATCACAATTGATTTCTAAAATTGATCATAACATTATTGATCTTAATTTAAACTAGTCTTAAATCAAGCACAAACCATGGTATGATTCAATCATCGATTATTTTTTATATGGTATTCCAATAACTAACCTTGATAAGACATAAAAAATAGCATTATGATTAAACTTATATCCCTTCATGCTTAATAAAGGTGTCTTATAACGTAAAAATCATGAATGGATTTTCTTAAGATGTTTATCATATGAAGAAGCACAAGATGTCATGATTTATTTTCATAATAAATTAGGAAGTGTCCACCCTTATTATGACATGATTGTACATAACACATGAATATATGGTTACTATTGGCCAACATTACTTAAATATGTTCATGCACATGTGAGGTATTGTCATCTTTGTCAGATATTTGTAAAGAGTGAAGCTCATACTACCATGCCTCTTAAATTAGTGATTGAGGAGTGTCCTTTTTCTAAATGAGGTTTATAATTCATTAGAGTTATAAATCCAAATTATTCATCTGGTCATAAATTCATTATTACATCCACCGATTATTACACAAGGTGGGCTAAAGCAAAAGTAATGAAGAAAAACACTGCCAAAGAAGTAATTAAATTTCTTGAGGAAAAAATTACAAATAGATTTAGTACCATAGTGGCACTTATTTGTGATAATGGGCTTGTATTATAATTATATTAACTGAGTAAGTGGCATATCATAGTGGAATTACATTGAAATTATCCTGAAAATATTACCCATGGGTCAATGTTTTGGTTGAATCTATAAATAAGAATTTTTGAATGCCATTAAGAAAGTATTAGAAAATAACCCATGTAATTGACATTTTTTTATCAAATATGTTTTGTGTGTTTATAGAATAAGATATAAGTATAATCTCATTATTTTTACTTTGTGTCTAGTTTATGGTGTAGAACCAATATTTCTATTAACATTTAATAAACCTACATATGAATCCATTAAAGACTATATCTAAGTAAATAAGATAAGTCAGTCTAAGATGTTAGACATTATTAATTTGGAAGACAATAAATTAAACCTTGATTAATATTATTATATCATAGGCTTCTATGAAGTATGGTTTGATAAAAGAGCATATGTGAAATTATTACATCTTTTAGAATAGGTTTTATTATAATATAAATACCATGAGAAGAAGGGTCAACATTCTATGGTTAGTCCTATTTGGATCATGCCTTATCAAGTTTCATATCTACTAGGATGGAATGAATTTATATTGAAATATATTCAAGTCAATTACCTCCCCTTACCATTCAACAAACAATTTTTGAAGCATTATTTCTTAGTTGTTCCATCAAATGCAATTTTAGAATGAAGGGAAAGAGGTTAATGGTATGCACATATTGTATATAATTTAATGTTTTCATTGATTTAGTTGTGTTGATTTTTTAGTTTAGTTTTCTATTTTCTTAAATTAGTTTCTTGATTTTCTTAGTTTTGTTTGCTTTGTGTTGTTTTTTGTTTGTCTTTTTTGATTTTTTTGCTTGTATTTTATGTTTCTCATTATGTTGTTTACTCCAACTTGTTTAAGTTGGTTTATTTTGTTGGAGTTATTGGTGGTCTTCATGTGATTTTAAATATTGATTAGAGATAATTAGTTTTCGTATCATGAGAATCAAACCTTTCATAAGGTACTTCCTTGGCATTATTATCTTAGATCTTCCCTTATTGTACTTTGTTCATGCTTTAGTCCTAGAGAAGTAATATTTTATCCCAATCCATGTTATATGGAAATCAAGTTTAACAAATGGATAGAATTTTTAAGTAATAATTTGTTGAATCAAATATTTGTCCTTACATTTCCATGAGATAGGAACTTCAAATATTGATGAATGTATGAGAATATCTTAGATTTTATAAGCTAGAAGGTGATTAGTCATTTTTGAATAGGTATATAAACTACTATAATTCTAATACATTTTTAGAATTTTGAAGGCCTATGATTAAAAATAGAATATGTGGATTTTATAAACTTTATTTTCTTGTTAAATCTATTAAATTGCACTTAATTTCACATTTGAAACCAAATGAAAACACTAAATTAATTTAAATTTGTCCTCGTAGTCATGAATATTCCAATTATATTATTATACTTGGCTTGGTTCCCAACCCTCAATGGATTAAAAATTAGAATCATTTCAAAATAGAAAAATCATAAATAAATTGAATAAAATACAAAATACAAATTATTTCCTTGAAAGGGTGATTTAGGAAATCTCCATCACATGATTTTTGGCCTAGTTCAGAGTGACAAAAGGACTTGAGTCAGACCAAAGTTATCTCTATTAGTGTTATAGTCCCCTGGCTGGCATCAAAGCAATGTCCATTCCATCCCCCCAATTGAGACATCCAAATTTTTCCTTCATGAAAGATATGATTACTTTAGACAAGTTTAAATTTATTTATGTGAATTCAAGAGATATTAAAGAAACCAATCACTTTAACACACAATGATGGTCCTATACAAATATATGTAACTTAGTATGTCACATGTTGAGGTAGACTTTAGTTCTTTCATATTTCTATTTTTGTCTAAAATTTTTTCTATATTTTTTTGTTTATTTTTCAAGTGTGAATATTTACCATCTAGGTTATGAATGCTAAAAAACATTATCCCCACAGAGGTCATAATTGTTTGGGTCTAATATGCCCCATTACCTGAAACCTCACATGGGGACCCTCTTTATTTAACATGTTTCTTAATTTTTTTTCTTTCCTAATTACATGGTCACATTTATGAATTCTACATAAATTGGTTGATATATATTCCCATATTAAGGTTCCAAACTTATAAATCAGTTTGATGAAATGAAACAACCTTGAATTAAGAATTTACTCACAATGATTAGACAATCCTTGTCTAGAGTGAAAACAATAAATGATTGGACTTTTGAAGTTTTTTTAGTGACTCAAAATTTTATTCATCATTGGGTTACATAGTTTATAGGATCTTATAGACACTATTTGTGAATTATATATTGCCTCAATCTTGTACACTTGGAAAACCCAAACATTGGATCTTCCTCTCAATTATAAACCTTTCCCACTTTTGTAACTCTTGCATTTATTATTTCTTGTGCCCTTTGGCCTATATCTTAGTATAACCACTCTGATATCAACTATCCAATTATTTTATCTTATCTATAATGTTTAGAACTATATTATCTTATGCCTCTATAAGTTATGATCATGTACCTACTTTCCTACTCCCTAGATATTTGTGTCCCAAGAAGACACCTACATTGGCATAGGTGTCTTAATCCAAATAAAGTGTCATATTCCCTAAATTCATCTAATTTTTAAATGAAACAAATCGTAATTATTGTCTTAAGTGATTTAATGTGAGTTATTTCTCCAAATAGATTGGTATAAATACAAGATCAATCCTCATTATTTATTCACCTAAACCTAGCATAGACCAAGGTAACATATCAAATAAAAGATATCTTATTTTATCCTATTCTCATTTAAGTCATAGTAAAAATGCATATATAAGTCTGAAATACTGAAGGATTAGTCTAAGAGACTCATTTTCCAAGTTACAAGATAGGTCATTATTATACTTAATTTCCACATATTACATGACTCATGTACAAGTTAACACATAGGGGGAAACTATATAATTTTGAGACCCTATTAATATTACTAGTTATGTAGGTAGTTCTCATTAATAAAGGGGTCTTTTAGGTAGCTCTACATGATATTCCCACTAACCCATTTTCACCACAATCACTCTAAGGAAGAAATAGGTTTTTTATATTTGGAAAAGTGAAATGGTCCATGAACTAAATATAAATGTACCAGAGTGAAGGTGACAAAAAATCTAGAAGAATATAATATGTTACATTCTAATTCTCTAAAAGACACTTATGTTCAACTAGACACTAGCATCGTTATAACCATCCAAAGATGAAACAAGTGTCTGAGGCTATAGAGGTACTAAATATAGAATTTGGTGACTATTATAGAATATTCTTGTAGTCTACTTCTTACCTATTCTAGATCCAAGTTTTTATTATCAATAGAATCAACTAAGTACCTTGTTTTCATTATCATTATAATATCTAGCATAGTTGTACTTTTCATTTTTAGCATATCTTAGCATAATAAATTTAGTATATGTTATATCTAAGTTTTTTTAATGTTTTCACCTATTAGATCTATTTATCACCCTGGTGCTTATTCATTTTTATATTTTTAACCCTAGATACCCCAATCTAGATTTTTAGGGTTAAACATTTGGTGAACCTGATCTTTGAGTATCATTGTTACATAAGCATTTTATTTTAGATGCTTATCTCCTACTTTTTATTAATTTTTATGTTCTTTATCTCTCTCATCATGGATGCTATCAATTTATTTGATGACTATGATTATGAAACTCTCTAACTCTCCCTAAAATAAGGAATCAAAATTGATTACTCTTACATTCCTCCATGTTATAAATCACATAATATCAAAGTTTGAATGGTGATAGTTCTCATCCCTCTAACCAAGTCTAGGATATCACTTATCTAATGGGTAAGGTGGCCAACCCTATAGTTTAAAATGAAGGTAATCACTATCAAATACCTAGGGTTTGTGCTTGTGAAGACCTAAAATATCAAATTAATAGCATGAGAAAATTAATAAAATATTTAAAAAATTAGATTACATGCATGAAAAATCTAACTATTTGTTCATTTTATTATTATTTTGCTTTAGAAAAGACTTATTGATTCAATATTAATGTATTGGTCTATTTTTTCCATTGTCCACTTGAAGGTCTTATTTTAAAACATTTTTTCCTTAGTTCTTAGATCATAACTTTTCTAAGGGTTAAATTGGAAAGGGACTAATTTTGCTATTTTATTTTATTGGAACTTGGAATTCATTATTGATCTATTAAAAGTTAAATTGTGATCTTTATTTATTCATATGTAATTCAAATCATAGTTTAATCATCATCATTATCAATTTTAAATATTCATTTAACTTGTAAATAAATTTATTTCACTGAAATTGGTTCTTGTGTATTCAAACTTTTCATTTAAATCAAGGTTTACTTATACAATTTTTCATGTTGTATAAGTATTTATTTGGAATGGTTTTAGCAACTAACTTATTAATTATTTCCCAAGTGAAATTTTCCTTGGCTTTATTCATAGAGATATTATGAAGTATTTTGAGCCATTTATCTTTAACATTTATCAATATTTTAGGCATTTGAAGTCTAAATGAGGGGGCTCATTAAAAAATTGGTGTCTTCTAAGCCCTAACCTTATGAGATTACTACACGTGGTTGAATGTCAGACACCCAAATGTCAAAGGGAGGTAGTCTATATTTAAGAGTTATATGATCTCTCAAGTTTCTTAAATCATCCATGTGTCAATAAATTGGGAAATCTAAGCAAGAGAAAAGTCTATATTCATCCCAAAGCCTAAATCACCAATATCGTGCCACATTTTACAATCTTAGAGAGTAGGGGAATTGAAGGTAAATGATAGTCTATACAAGTGTTGAGGCATGAAGGCTAAAAATGATGTCACATGGAATAATCTTGAAAACTAATTACATGTAGGGTTAATTCAAATAACACAAGCCTTTAATGGAGTATTCACTGAAAAGGAACCTCATGGCATCATAGATGGTTCAAATCTCACCCATAAATGCAAAGAAGCATAATTATAAAATAAATAAAGTGTCAAAGGTAGGAGAACCCTAAGATCATGCCACATGACATGATTCATGTTCAATTAGAGAAGATAAATTATTGTAAAATGGATAAGTGTTGAAGATTTATAAGTCCCAAGATCATTCCATGTGGCATGATCTTTGGAATTCAAGGTTACAAAAGAAAATAGACTGGATATATAATCTAAGCCTAAAATCTTGAAATTATGACACATGGTTACATTGTAGTGAGTTAGACTTAAGAATGATGAGTATAAATTAGTTAAGTGGTGATCTCCTAGAGTCATGAGATCATTCCACATGGCACAATATTGATTACTTAGTCTATAGAAGATATACAACACAAAGAAGATGAGCAGTGATTTTCCAAAGTCCTAAGATCATGCCACATGACATAATATCAATGGATTGGCCCATATAACATATATAAAGACATAATATTATTGGAATGCAATTATATACTAAGGGGGTGAATTAATATATTAATTAACTTAGTCATTTTAAAAACCTTTTAATGTAAATTAAACCTATATGCATAGATCACAAACATACAAATAAACACAACACTAGATATACCATGGAAACCCCAATATAAGAAAAACCACCATGAGAATAGTTGACAGAATCTACCATTTTAATCCAGCCTCATAATAAATAACCTCACTAGTTATAATATTTAAGGGAACCAACCCTAAGGAGACACTGATGTCCTAATTTAAGAGCACCTACTCTAAGGAAGCACCTAGTCCCTAATTGAGCACCAACTTAGCTTATCTGATGGCACTAACCAATCATATCTACTAAGGAGATACAACTTCATATTACATTGTATATTCATTAATTAATCCAATTCTCTGTTCTTTGTTACAAGTATAGTTTGTAACTGCTCATGCTCTACACTTCATCTCTCTTCTCTTATCTTCCACTCTCTTCTTTGCCCCTCTATCTTTGTGTCTATATATTTCTCTATTTGACACAATTCAATAACACTAGTAGCTTCTATTATATCCTAGATGGCATATATATAATCATATGATCTAGATCTTCATATATTCTTTGTGTTTACACTAGTTTGCTAACACATCACACTTTGTTCTAGACTTAGCTCATTATCTCTTAAACAACATGTTTTCCACATCTTGAACAAATGATCCACTTCCATGATTCTTGGTCTCATTACTATATTTATAATATATTGGGCTCTATTTTTTATCCACATGCCTAATTACATAAATTTCATCGATTACAATAATTAATCTCATTGTCTATATCATAATTTATGGCTAAACTATAAGTTCTTACATGTTCCTATAATTGACCATTAGGATGATCATATATTTAAATATAAATATTTGATCTTAATTTTGGTGCCATGATTCAATGGTCTTCATTCAAAATTCCCAATTTTAAAATGTGTTTGTTGGATCAATCTATGATAGTATTATGCACTCTATTTGATATTTGTATGTTTATGAACTTTAAAATGCATTCATTGATATTTCTAATATGATCTCCCATGTGTCATTAGATATTCATAGTTGATCTAACATTATCTCTGTCTATGTTTAAACATTGACTACTTATCCAATCTCGTTGCATCCTTAGTCTTTAGAATGAATATGCTTTGTTGATATCATTAAACTAGTTAGATCTTTAAATCACCTATATCTCATTAAATATCAATCACTCAATCTCATTTACGTCCACTCACTCTATTAGATATTTATTTCACAATCAACCACTCATCATTTGATCTTTTGACAAGCTCAAACTTTATCTCTACTTAGCTCTCAAAAATGTGACACTTGGCATTAGTGTGTTCACTCATAGTTGCCTTTGACATATTGAATTTGTTACACATCATTGAATCTTAAATTTATGATTAATTTCTAACCATTATATCTTATGATAAGCTCAAAATTTACCTTGTGAATATTTTACTAAGTATGGGGACTATCTCAATATGCTTGGAAGGCTAACTTTACACCTTCATATTTTTTACTTCACTCATCCACCTATTTTAAAATTTGGACCATATAAACAAGGCATGATAATGAGAAAACTGATATTCTCATTTATTATTGAATACTTTATGCATGAAATATATAATTTCATTAATATGTTGACTCAGACTATTCTACCATAGAGCTAATTATGCTTTAAATTACCTAGAAGGCCAACTTAGTCCCTACATAACTTTTGACGCACTTCATCACATCACTTGTAATTTAGCACATAAGATCCTCTCACATAGGAGATTCCATAAATATATTAATTATCTCTAAAAATATTCATACATGAAATATATGACATCATAAACATGCCTACTCATCTTTTTCTTACTATCTTCAAATTAGAATATGGGGGAAAGCACTGTCAAAATGCTTGGGAGCTCAACTTTTCTCATGCATATATTTTGTTGCACTACATCAGATGACCTAAGATTTAGTGCATAATAACTAGGCATATAGATAAACAAACCCATATTATCATTTTATCCTAACACCTTCATGTGTGCGAATGTGGAACTCATTAATATGCTTACTTAGCTCTGCTTGAATCCTTTTACAAATTTGACTAAGTATAGAAAATTAGTGAATTTTGTTTGAGTAACCAACATTACATTCCCATATATTCAACTGTGCTTCATCACATGTATTCAAATTTTTCACATAATAACTAGGGACTAATGTGATCACAACTATATGACAACCTCCCATATACTCATCCACACGTGACAATGGTGACATCAACAAACTACCTATTCAAATTTTTCTCTATAGACCCAAATGTCTAAATTATCAATATAAAGAACTAGATGAATTACACTTGTGTACACAGGCATTTTAATCATCCTTATCCTCTAATAGGATCCTTTGCACATCCTTAAATCACCATAACTATCCTTGAACATCAATGACATGTTCATAATGTCCCTTTTGACATCAATGGAAATTATATTACCAACAATCTCCCCCTTTGTCATTGATGGAAAAATAAATGCTCTGATATTATTTAGCATTTGCACTTTTTCTACATTCTTTTGTATAGAGCATTTGTAATTTTTATCCCCCTTTGACATTAATTACAAAGGAACTCTTTGTTAATGTTTATCCATATGTTTCTCCCCATTTATTAGTTAAAGGGGTTTGTCTAAGAATCTAGATCCATCAAATCATTAGAAATTTATAACAAAATGCATACCTAAGTTTCCTTTTATCTCTTCTTCTAGGGATTAACAAAGATTCTATGAGACTCTCCCTAGACTCATGCCCTATCACTAGGATCTAGTGATGTGATGTAGGTACCACCACTCCTAACTTCTATATCAGACACTCAAATTGTTATTTAGGAAGAGGTTTGGTGAATATGTCTGCAATTTGATCCAAGTTGGCTCATACTCCATTGTGACATCTATATTTATAACCTTTTTTCTTAAGAAGTGATAATTGATTGATATGTGCTTGGTTCTAGAATGTACCACTGGATTCTTTGATATGTTAATAGGATTTTATTTATCATAACGAATAGAGATAGGTGACTTGTAAACTATGTTGATGTTTTTGAGTGTTTGCTTCATCCAAAAGACTTGAGTGCAACATGTCACTGCTGCCATATACTCTACTTATATTGTATAAAGAGTAACTGAGTCTTATTTTTTGTTTAGCCATGAAAAAAGTATGTTTCTAAGGGAAAATGCACCACCACTAATGCTTCTTATATCATCCATACTTCTTACCCAATCAACATCTATATATGTTATCAAAGTGAAATTTCTAATTGTAAGATACCATAGGCCATAGTAAATTGTTCTCTTGATGTATATAAAGATCCTTTTTATTACATTGACATGTGATTATTTGGTAGTAGTATGAAATATTGCAGCAATGAACACTACTTGCATGATATATGGTCTTGATGTAGTTAGGTATAAAAATCTACCTATCATTGATTTTTACATAGTTTGATTTGTATCAAGGGACTCATCCTCTTTGCTAAACTTACATCTAGTTATCATGGGAGTACTAACTTGGTTTGTTATCCTCCATTATAAACTTCTTGAGCATTTCCTTTGCATACTTGGTTTGGGATATAAATATACTTTCATCAGTTTGTGTTATTTGTAGACCAAGGAAGAAAGAAATTTCTCCAAGCATAGACATCTCTAACTCACTTTGCATTTGTGTAGACAATTCTTTTCATAGTTTGTTGTTGCTACCACCAAAGATGATGCCATATACATAAACAACAAAAATGAACATATGCTCACCTTTTGATTTGAAGTACATATTTGTATCTACACATCCTTTGTTGAATCCTTGTTATTGTAGGTACTGGTGTAATCTTGAATACCATGCTCTAGGTGCCCATTTTAGACCATACAGAGATTTATTCAGTCTGCACATATAATCTTCTTCCTCTAATAGTTGAAAACCTTCAAGTTTTTCTATGTACAACTCCTAATTCTAGGTTCCCATTCAAGAGAGCAGATGTAACATCCATTTGATAGACTTTAAACTTCTTATAAATATAGAATGCTAGAAACATTCTTATAACTTCCAATATAGTAACTAGAGCAAATGTTTTCTCAAAATATATTCCTTCAAGTTATGTATATCTTGTGCAAACCAATATTTCCTTATTTCTTATGATAGTTCCATCCTCATTGAGCTTGTTTCTAAAGACCCACTTTATACTTATCACATTCTTGATTGAAGGTCAAGGAACTAATTTCCAAGTTTTGTTATTTTCAATTTAGGTCAGTTCTTCTTACATGGATTTTAGGCAATTCTCATCCTTATTGACTTTAACATAGATCTTAGGCTCAATTTTAGACATTACAAAAAAACTTACTTACTCCTTGTTTTGTGTAAACTCTTCTCCTTGTTTGAACTCCTTCATACTTCTGTCTAATGATATGCTCTATAGAATGATCCTTTTAGACAAATATTGTAGGTGTTTTTTCATTCTTTTCCTCAACCTCTTCGTTAGGTACTTCTTCTTAAAAATTTGATTCCTCAATATGGATTTCTTTGTCAGGTTTAACTTATTTGAAGCCTTCTTTAACCTTGACATTAATGCTCTCTACAATCTTGTGTAGACTTTTATTGTAATATATGTAGGCTTTGTTTTAGTTGGAATAACCAAGAGATATTCCTTCATCACATATTGACTCATAGCTTCCCAATTTTTACTTTTTTCTCTTGATGTAGCATTTGCTTTCGAACACTCTAAAGTACTTAGCAAAGGGAGGTTTTCCATGACCATAGCTCATAGGGAGTTTTATCACTATTTATCCTTAGTTGAACTCTATCCAAGATGTATACTTATATTTGGACTACTTTTCTTTAGTATCCATTAGGTAATTTGGCCTATTCTTGCATTGTTCTAGCCATCTCCTTGATTGTCTTGTTCTTTCTCTCAACAACTTCATTCTGATGTGGAGTCCTTGTTGTAGAGTAATGTATTTTGATTCCATGATTCTCATAATAATATATGAACTCATTTGAGGTGAATTTTCCAACATTATCAGATCTTAAGCATTTGATTTTTTGTCCAATCTCATTCTCCACCATGGCCCTAAATCTCTTGAATATCTCAAATGCCTTTGACTTGTCCTTAAAAAGGTTACCCATGTCATTACTGAGTAATCATATACAAATAATGTAAAGTATCTCTCTCCTTTATATCCTCTTGTCTTAGTAAAATCACAAAAATTAGTATGAACCTAATTTTAGAGGCTTTATAGTTACATCCTCCTTTGTTTGAAATTTGACCCTTATCTTCTTGCCTATTTGAGATTCCTTACAAGTAGTATCTGCAGGTTTGGTTATTTTAAGCATATGACTAACACACTTATTTGAACTCACTTTTACTAGATTATCAAAGTTGACATGACTCAGTCTTCTATACCATAACTAACAATTATCAATCTTTCTTAATTAGGCATCTAATACCATTCAATTCAAAAATATTATAGATATTACTTTTAGCTATTTTCCCTTCTACAACTAGTCTTCCAGATCTCTTTAACTTGTAGTCTTCTACATTAAATATGAACTTATATCCATTGTCATACATTTGGCTGACACTTAGAAGATTATGCTTCAATCCCTCAACATAAATGACATCATGTGTAGGCTTTGATTTTTACTATAGTGTTGTCTTCCAAGCTAACAGATCCTTCCTTACATTTGCTCAATTTGATGAACTTTATCTTATCACTAGTCATATGTTTTGAGCAACCACTATTTATTACCCATAAATTTTGGTCCTTGGCATGGAATGTAGTTTGAGAAATCATAAATTTATATTTCACTTTCCACACATATTTGGGTTTCTTATTTGGCTTATATTTCTCCTTTTTAGAGACTTGTGAACCTTTTTCACACTAAGAGGCATGTATTTTCTTACTATGTTTTTGTTCTTACAATGTTTATTTTACATTATTTAGCTTTGTTACCAAAATTATTACAATTATAACATATTAAATTTGTCTCTAATAAGGGAGAAAATTAATTTATACTTACAAAATTTGTTCTCATATGACCAAAGTGAATACAAATATAATAATAACCATAAAAAGATGAGGAATACCTAGTAATAATTATTCTTTTTGTAGTATGAGGAACTCTTCTAAGCTCTAGCTTATTCAAGTCTCTCACTCTTGTGTATCTATTTAAATCAACTACTTTTGTCTTTTTCTTCTCTTCAATCTTATTTTTAGCTTTCTTCACATCAAAAAGTACTTGTGTTTGTCTTTACACCCTTGCAATATTTCTCTTTCTTTACTCTTGATTCTCCTTCTAATTTGAAGTTCTCATATAGATTATTAGATGTACTAGTTATGGAACTTTTTACTTTTTCATAACCAAGACATAATCTCTCTTTTGAATACTTTTGATAGTTGATCAATTCATCAAGAATATCTAATCATTCTATCAACTTTAGAGTTTTGTCTAGTTGTCCTTTAGTTT